>JADBJO010011332.1:0-10000 GCA_016801955.1 Conus betulinus | reverse complement strand
GCATTGATCTCCGGTCTAATCACAGCTTAGTGCGATGACATGTATGCATTACGTGCAGTCCGCAACCTTTCATGATTTTTGTCGCTGGTCAGTATTTTGTATATTTCAGTATTAACATTCGAACACATATACGTCAACAAACCTTTCAGGCTCAGTACAACACTCTGGCAACATTTTTTTTCCAAGCATCCCACGTCTACATGATAGGATACTTTTAACGCACGTACCCTTCGGTATTTTTTCATGGACCGATCACCACCACAACCACCACCCCTTTCTGGCTGCAAATCAAAACATTTGGATGAGTGTGGCCGTTTACCGAGTCTGACTAGTTTCGTCTAAGAGAACTTTCTCATGTGAAGCCGACATTCCAGAGCAGTCAGGCAATGACCTCCGCTAAGGCAGCCTACCACCAGCAGCAACTGCGGGTTGCAGCACTCTTGGAGAAGATTGAATGAAAGCCGTCAAGTGCCTCCACGATCACGATCTGTCTGTGGTGCACATTGATTAAACTCAGACACACTGCCAGAGACCTTTCGCAGGCGACAGATTAAATCCAGATTTAAACGCCTACTGCACACATTCGATCCGATATCCTCTTTAAACCTTTAGGTCACTGAAGATCAAGCCTTAGTTTGTGTAGAACTCAGCAGACTGGTCAGCTTCCAACTTTTTTAATTGCATTGATCCATTTCTGATTTTGTTTCCAGTGAGAGTCACGGACGTGGTGAAACGGAATTTTCCGACGATGACAAATCTTCGACGCTGCAGTACATCATACATGTCATCGAGTCAATGAATTTGAATAATTCCAAAATGACTTAATCAAGTGCTCTGATTTGTACAAGCATGATTCATAAGAACTGTCAAGTATAAACATAATTTGAAAGGGTTAACATATGTATACGCCCATTGCAATCTTCTGTGCTACGTCCCATCTTTCAGCATAGTTTTGACGTAAGAAAGTAACTCACTATTCACATGTTTTAATCGGTTCAGAAGCTACTGAGAGCATATCTCATATAAAAAAATGGCATTTTTTTAAGAAAAAAAGGACGATCACAGCCAATTGCTCACAAAAACGAAACAACTTAAAACGTATGCCTCAGTACATCTCAGAATATCTCAAGTTCTTGAAAAGTTAGAAAATTCCGAGTTTCAAGACGCTACGTTCAGAAATACCTGAACCATGGGCCCAGACGGACAGAAAACTACGGACGGACAGACAGACAGACACACGCACACACACACACACACACGCACGCACGCACGCACGCACGCACGCACGCACACACATACATACACATATGCGCGCGCGCGCGTGTTCATCTTGGCCGTTGATCCACTGCAAAATATAAAACGTACCATCGCTCAACACTGGATGTTTGTGTTTAAAACCAGAATTTAACAAGATGCGAAGCATATAAAGGTACTTCCATATTCCATAAAGATATTCCATAAAGAGGAAAAACCGTCTTGGGCTGGTGTAACCGTTAGTAATGGCTATTCTCGAAAACATCAGCCATCATCTGTGACCTATAATGAACATACAAATTTTAAGAAAGATCAGCCAAGTATTTTCTGAGATTTTCCATAAAGAAGAAAACCATTATGGGCCGTTAGTAACGGCTATAACAATAAACTTAAACATTGGGCATCATCTGTGACCCATAATGAACATACCTACAAAATTTCAGAAATATCGGCCACATACTTTCTAAGATATTCCATAAAAAAGAAGAACCGTTATGGGCCGTTATAGTCGTTAGTAACGGCTATAATGGTAGACTAAAACATCGGGCATCATCCGAGACCCATAATGAACATGTCTACAAATTTTCAGAAAGATCAGCCAAGTTGAGATATCCCATGAAGAAGAAAAAACCGTTACAGGCCGTTACAGCCGTTAGTAACGGCTATAACGGTAAACTAAAACATCGGGCATTATTCGTGACCCATAATGAACATACCTGCTAATTTTCACACAAAGATCGGTCAAATACTTTCTGAGATATTCCATTAAAGAAGAAAAACCGTTACAAGCTGTTACAGCTGTTAGTTACGGCTATAACAGGGTAAACTAAAACATCAGGCATCATCCGTGACCCATAATGAACATACCCACACATTTTCAGAAAGATCGGCCGTGTAGTTTTGTCTGGAGCGAGTGGAACACATTTTGACCACGGACGGACGGGGACACACACACACACACACACACACACACACACACACACACACACACACACACACACACACACACACACACAGAGCATTTCTTCGTTCCCATTCTAAAGTACTCCCTAGGAGTACAAAAATAGTTCGCTTGTTCGCAAACACTGCAACATCTGCAGCTTTTTTTTTTTTTTTTTTTTTTTTAATTAAACCATTTTTTATTATTATGTGTGTGTGTGTGTGTGTGTGTGTGTGTGTGTGTGTGTGTGTGTGTGTGTGTGTGTGTGTGTGTGTGTGTGTTTGGGTGCGCGCGTGCGCGCGCGCGCGTGTGTGTGTGTGTGTGTGTGTGTATGTGTGTGTGTGTGTGTGTGTGTGTGTGTGTGTGTGTGTGTGTGTGTGCGCGCGCGCATGCGCGCATGCATGTATGGTTGCGTGTGCGCGTGTGTTCGTGTAGCACGTTCTCGCTGTTTTTGTGTGCATGTGCTACCTCTTTTTTTTTTGCAACGCAATATGTCCGCCAATGTCTACTCGTTTTTCCCATCCCTTTCTCTCTTTCTCTCTCTTCTCTCTCTCTCTCTCTCCTCTCTCTCTCTCTCTCTCTCTGTCTGTGTCTGCCTGTCGCCGTAACTCTCTCTTCCTGTCTTTATATCTAGCTTTGTCTCCCTATCTTTGTCGGTGTGTGTCTGTGTGTCTATATCTTCCCCCTTCTCTCCGTGTGTGTGTGTGTGTGTGTGTGTGTGTGTGTGGTGTGTGTGTGTTTATCATTCTTATAATGGACGTGGTAACAAGCTGGATTTCTTCTGGTGGCCATTCAGAGACGTCTAATTTCCTGTCTTGCTGTAAACTGCATTTCGCACCAAGGACTTTTCCGTTAGATGTGCGTTACATACCTTCTGTACGGGTGTATCATCATTATTACTGACGTCAGTGGTTTTTCTTTTCCTTTCTGGACTTTGTAGATTCTGGTCTATTGAGCATTTCTTGATGGGTAAAATTAGTATAGCTCTCAGTTTGTATTGGCGTACCGGATAACCCCACCTATGCCCCCCCGTCTGTGTGTCTGTCTGTGTGTCGTGTCTGTCTGTCTGCGTGTCGTGTCTGCCTGTGTGTCTGTCTGTGTGTCGTGTCAATCTGTCTGTCTGTCTTCCTTACCCATTGTGGATTCAAAGTACTGTTTCAGTATGAAATGGTATACCTGCTTTTTAGAAATCCTGTATCAGTAATTTTGCAGGCTTGTTTTTGTTGTCCTCAGGAGATCAGCGAGTGACGCTGTAAACACTGTTTACAGTGGCCACTAGCTGTGTCTGTTTTCCTAGCATGAACTTTTTTCAGTTCACAACTGCAATAAATGAGACATAGTCAATCATGCAGTTTTTGTGTGTGCGAGTGTGTGTGTTTGTGTGTGTGTGTGTGTGTGTGTGTGTGTGTGTGTGTGTGTGTGTGTGTGTAAGCATTCGTGTTCGTGTGAACCCTGGTGAACATCAACATTGACATTTTTTCATCAGCGCGCAATCAACCTTGGCAGAATGATGGATAGTGTGAAGGCCTTTCCAGCCATTCCATGAGTGAAGATGTCACCAAATCGCGGCTACCATCAATCTGCAATGGACGTTTTCAGCAATAAAATCAATATTACAAAATCGCGTTTTTTTTTCTTTCAACTCAAACCACGACCACCTTAAAATATGTGTTAAATGATCTATGCAAATAGTGTAACAAAAAACCAGTTAAATTTCCGACAAGATCGGACTTGTTAGTAGAAGCAGGAGAGTGTGACAACAAATTCACAGCCATGTCCAAACTGAAGATGACCACATAATCGCGGCAAACGGTCATCTCATGCTACATGGACGTTTTCAGCCCTAAATCGCATATTACAAAATCGCGTTTTTTTCTTCAAACTCAAAAGCACGACCACTTAAAATAAAAAAATGATCTATGCAAATAGTGTAACAAATACCAGTTATTAATTTCCGACAAGATCAGAACTTGTTAGTACCAAGCAGAGGAGAAATGACAACAATGCATTATACAATGTAGAACTAAGATAGACAAATACACTGCAGCAAAGCGTCATTCACACACCATATCAAAGCGTCTCATACCTCACGCAGATGACGCAAACTGCATTCGTCCCGTCAATTCGTTGGTTAAAAAAAAAAAACTGACACCCATACTTGTCAGAAACTGATCTCTGTGCTGAGAAGTACAAATAGTCTTTGCGTAATTGACACACAGAGAGAGATAGAGAGAGAGAGAGAGAGGTAGAGTTCTAGTGTGTGCATGTGTGTGTGTGTGGGGGGGGGGGGGGGGGGGGTAGGAGGGCATGTTCTCTGTGTCGTTTTTTTCGTTTGCCTGTCTGCTATCTCTCTTTTTTTGTAACGTTCTATGTCTGTCCTTGCCTAATTGTCTGTTCGCCTCTCTCTCTCTCTCTCTCTCTCTCTCTCTCTCTCTCTCTCCTCTCTCTCTTGATATCCTTAGTCCCTGAATTGGGACAAGGGCCAGATGAAAAAAAAAATCTTGCTTGTCTGTTACCTTTGCGAAGAAAGATTATCAATCAATCAATCCATCCATCCACATTTCGAATCAATCAATCAATCAATCAATCATTTTCCCGTCTATCTCTGCCTGTGTGCCTGTCTGTCCGTCTCTCTCTGTGTGTGTGTGTGCCCGTGTGTGTGTGTGTGTGTGTGTGTGTGTGCAATCTCTCCATCCATCAATGTGTGTCAATCAGTGTGTCAGTCAATCAATCAGTCAGTCAATCAATCAATCAATCAATCAATTGTCCTGTGTGTGTGTGTCTGTGTGTGGTGTCTGTGTGTGTGTGTGTGTGTGCATTCATCATTCTTATAATGGACGTGGTTAACAAGCTGGATTTCTTCTGGTGGCCATTCAGACACGTCTAATTTCCTGTCTTGCTGTAAACTGCATTTCGCGCAATGGACTTTGCCGTTAAATGTGTATTACTTTCTTCTTACGTTTCTTTACGGGTGTGATTATCATTGACTTTAGTGGTTGTTTTCTTTCACTGTATTAATCTCACAGATTCTGTTCTGAGTATTTTCTAATGAGTGCAATTGTTATAAAACTTTCAGCTTGTGTTGGCATACAGGATAACATCCCATCCTGTCTTCTGTCTGTCTGTCTGTCTTCTGTCTGTCTGTCTGTCTTTCTGTCTTTCTGTCTGTCCCTGTCTTTTCTGTCTCTGTCTGTCTGTCTGTCTGTCTGTGTCTCTGTCTCTGTCTCTCACTCTCTCTCTCTCTCTCTCTCTCTCCTCTCTCTCTCTCTCTCTCTCTCTCTCTCTCTCTCTCTCTCTCTCTCTCTCTCTCTCTCTCTCTCCTCCCGATGTGGACTCTAGGTATTGTTTCAGCATTGTTTCAACATGACTCGTATACCGGTAGTTTGGAAACCTTGTGACAGTATTTTTTGCTAATAATTTGTTGTGATCCGCTGGCAGTCCATTCTGCAAGCTATGTTTCTCCTATATGACCTTTCTGATTCACATACGTAACAAATGAGGCTTAGTAAATCGTATGATTATATGTGTGTGTGTGTGTGTGTGTGTGTGTGTGTGTGTGTGTGTGTGTGTGTGTGTGTGTGTGTGCGCGCGTGCCCGCGCGCGCGCGTGCGTGTGCGCGTGTGCGTGTGTGTGTGTGTGTGTGTGTGTGTGTGTGTGTGTGTGTGTGTGCGAGCACGCGCATGCGTGCGTGCGTGTGTTTGTGTCAACGGTTAACATTAACTTTGACAAATTTTTCTGCAAGTCCAAACATCGGGGTACTCAAACTTGGCAGAATGATGATTAGTGTCACCAAATTACAGCAACCATAAGTCTGCGATTGATATTTTCAGCAAGAAATTCAGTATACTAAAACTGCCATTTCCTTTGAAACTGCGACCAGTAACAGTTATTGGTTTATACATCAATAGAAGATACGTCAAATGATATTATGTGCAAATACTGTAACAAATACCGTTTAGATTTAAGACTGTTTAATGGCATTTATACCGAGCAGAGGTGAAATAATAATCAATGCATTACAAAACATAGAACTTAGATATACATATACATTCAGCAAGGCGTCATTCATGGTCTAATTCGGGAAATTTAGCCTTATTTGGTTTAAATTTTGTTTCTCCTCGACCAGGTCCAGCTAGAACTTTTTTTTTTTTTTTTTTTTTTTTTTTTTTTTTTTTTTTTTTTAAGCCACCTCCGCCGTTGTCTTTAAGGGTTCCAACTTCTGATCAGAATTCGAGAGCCACTCTGTGAGATCATAGGTGAGTGAGCCTATACACCGTCTTGCTCCCATCTCTGTTGCGAGGACTTTTCCAACGGTAACCAGATTCCCTTAAGCAGCTGTCTTGACTGGCATACATCGGAGTCTTGTGGATGTGCGCTTGCTCTATTACGGTTTCATATGGCACAGCGAGTTCAGCCAGAATCATTTGTTTTAAGGAACCGGCCTCATGCTACATATCCTGATGAAATCTGCATGATTTGCCCGATGTAGAAGGTCCGCTGTGTGCTTTCAGTCGTCCATTGCGTCCAGTAAACCCGCTTCCGTGCTCCAGAAGCCACAGATGCTTCAGACAATGACTGCGTCCTGCCGAGTAGAACGCCGTTGCTGAACCCATAAAGTGTTAATTTCTGGCAGAACTCATTGCATTATGATCTCCTCGAGCTCTCGTTTGAGCCTTCATGTGTAAGGTGTACTTTCACTGCTTTGCATAAACTCAGAACGTATCCCACGGTTTACCCCGACAGAGTGCAGGTACCTTCAGTAGAAAGATATCTGCAATTCCGTAAATCCAACGTTCTCATCCCATCCCTTCCCCCCTCCCCCCCACTCCACCCTTCTTTGCACACTGTGCTCTCCCTTCATTCTCTCAATAATTTTTGTTTCTCAGTCGTCTTGACCCCAAACGTAACAATAATAGTCAAACACTTGACTGTGGTTACTACCGGAAGAAGAAGAAGAGTGAACATGAAGGATCATTTATTCCCGGTTCACCAAGTTTCTGTTCGAGGACAGGAAGACAAGTACATATAGTTAGTTTCAAATTTAATGTCTATCCACTCTAGGTGATATTAGACGGAAAAAAACACCACCTCATCAATACAAAAACACAAACACACAAACAAACCAAACCCTCATGATAAACGTAGAAAACTACAAATGGTTTTTTTGATATGGGGGAGAAGCTTTTTGTAGGGGGTGGATGAAGATAGTCCTTTCGTATGTTTTATGTAGATTTTAGTAGTAGGTTAATGATTGACTCACTTAAAGGTAACCTCATAAGTATGAGGTGATAAATGTAAAAAAAAAAACAAAAAAAAAAAACAAAAACAAAACAAAACTGTAGTACTTACTTATTCGACTCTTCGATAAAGAAAGAAAGAATTCATAGGTTAAAAATGGTGATTCAAAAATATTTCTAATTGTATATGTAGAAAGCACGGGTATAAATTGTTTGATAGCGGCACATGAGATAATATGATCAGCTGTGATGCTCTATCCACAAACACATGAAGCATTTTTACTAAATTTTGTTGTAAAAGCATCGACTTTCCACCTATTCATAAGGGAGGATAACTTTCTGCTGATATGGGAGCGTGTTTTAGAGTTTGCAATACAAAAAGCTGTGTAAATAAGCTTTTTGTAGATTTTTAAAAAGGGATTCTGGAAATGTTTCCAAGCAAATGATTCCACTATACTATATTGTTCTTGAACCGAAAGTGGAAAATTCATCCTGAGAGACTGAACTACATTTTGCACCTTGTTTTGCAGCTCTGTCTATTTTATCGTTATAATAAAACGAACAGTGTGACGGTATCCAGTAGAAAGTAATTGCCGTGCATTGTATAGAGAGAACATAAATCAAATTGCTAATTTCAATTATCATTTCTGATCCATTCTGCAATTCTAATGATTTCAGTGCATATCTAAAGATGAAGATGATCCTATTATTATTATCATGAATACTTATAGAGCGCCTATCCTCGGTTGGAGACCAAGCTCTAAGCGCTTTACAATCCACACTCATTTACACAACGGGCTGCCTACCTGGGTAGTGCCGACTGAAGGGCTGCCAGCTGGCGCTTCATTCAGTCGTTGCCCGTGTCACCCAGTCAATAGCGTTCGATATCGTTCGCTCGGTTTCCTTACTTTTTTCATTCTTTTCTATTTCTCACACAGGGTGCACGCTATTTGTAACGTGTCATCCATACCAGCGGCCAAACTGGCCTTCTCTTCCGAAAGTTGGTGATGGGATTTTACGTGTGTGCAAAGATATTATCCGTGCGTTCACACACGGAACCTCGGTTTATAGTCTCATTTGGAGGACTGTGTGGGTAACGGAGTCAGAACCGATGTTAACTCCGAGGGAAAAAATCCCCCCTGTACCGAAACGGCCCGGCGGAGGTTCGAACCCGCAACCCGAGGATCACCAAGATTGCGAGTCCGGCGCTCTACCACTGAGCTATTCCGGCCCGTAGAGGGGCCATATGCCTTATTTCATTCCAGCCTAGACTTCTTCAGGATGTGCTTTCCCACGTAATCCACTGCCTCTACCGGTCATCCCGGACTGCCTCCTCGATTCTTTGTGCATCTCCTCTTCTTCCTTCAGCTGATGCATTGCTGTGTGCCATTCCTGGTTTTCTTTTTGCCGTGGATATTCACTTCATTCCTGCGAATCCCAGTCCCCTGCCTATTGGTTTGTTTGTGTCTTGTTTTTTGATTTTCTGATCTTGAAATTTCCCTTTGCATGTCCGCTGTCTCCTGACATTTGCATTTTCAGCTTGGGAAGGATTGATCTCAAAAAAGTGTCACCTGAATCCTCAAGCTTGGGTAGTAATCTTGCTATCCCTACACTGTACTCCTTCAGGAAGGATTTCATGGGAAGTTTTTAGCTTTGCTTCGTTGACAAAGTCAGTTAGGCCAGGTGAAACACCAATCCATTTCTATGTGTATTTTTTTTTTATTCTGGTCTCTGTTGATTCTACTGTACTAGTGCTGACATAGCACATTATTAAATGCCATAGATGCTGTAGGATCAACATGACTGCATGTATCAGACTTTGGATTTGTCAGTTAAGCCACACTAGTTTGTTACCAGCAGACTTTCGTGTGTCATTTACTTGGTTTCATTTCATCCTTCATGTCTCTCAGGGAGTCACCATTCCACCTCCCTAGGCTCTTGATTAGTACTTACTTTCCACAGGACATGCTCCTTGACTTCTTCTTTGGTTTGAAACTCATCCTTGATAAAGTGGTTCTAGCTATGAGGTGTTTTGTCTGTTTCACCCTCCTTTGTGCAAAGAACTCTTGTGTCTTTATGAGGGCTTAAGAGGGAACCTTTGGTATCTGTTTTCGAGGTCTGCTCAACGTGTGTGTTCCATTGCTGTTTCCATGGTGACATCCATTGCCAGCCCATTGCAGCTCACTGATGACCACATGTGATCCAGTTTTGTTGTTTATTCCTTTGCATAGAATCTCAGTGAAAATCATGGGTATGTTTCGTAAGCATTTCTCGGATATTCCTTGGAGCATGATGCGTCTTGAGGGACAATTGAGTCATCTGATGTGAAACTGACCTGTGCGCATTTGCCAGGTCAAGGGACACCACGCCGAGGTCCCTGTTCTTGTATGTGTTTGGACTGTTCCCCAAATCGTAGTGGTATGTGCTCCACAGCCGGGCATTCCTGGGATGACTCCTTTATAGACTGACACATCCAAGTCCTCATTTTCTGTGATGCGTTTCGTCAGCCTCGCTTCCTTGACCGTAAAAATTTTATCAGCAATGATCAGGGGAGACATTGGTCTAAACT
>JADBJO010011331.1:52546-65581 GCA_016801955.1 Conus betulinus | reverse complement strand
TATATCCTGGCGTCAACCAGGACTGAGAGACTACAGGCACCTGCAGTGTTGGTCCGGAAATTTGAGCAACACTCTCAGAAACGCATCCATTAAGTGGATGAAACTCCCAACTGAGTCTGCAGCAAAACTCAACTCTAGGTAGATCTGGTCGGGGCAGAAAAACCCACATGACTATGATGGGATTCGAACCCCGACTTCCTACCGGGAGACCGCGACGCTAACCACTTCGGCAACGGCGGCTAGTAGAGGCATATATACATAATAAGCTGTATGGCCGTATACCTGCTGTCCATCCTGATATCTCTTTGTTCATAACTGTCCATAAAACATCGATTTAACGCTTTGGATAATGGCAATTAATCGTTAAACTGTTTGTTTAAAACAGTGGATGCCGCACCACAAAGGTGGAGGTCTCACAAGAGGTGTGACGACCATGTTCTAAGTTTCAGCTAACTTTTTGTTCACTGGGACATTACATCATTACAAGGAAAATATGTCCAGAAATGGATGTATGTCCACTATGAAGAAAAAAAACATCGTTGCGCGCGATGGAAGAGCCTGTGAGCAACCATTGTTGCAACAGTAACATGTGCCCTTTTTAAACAAATCTTAAATAAATGTCATCAAACCGCCCAGAGGAACGGTGGACAAACGATTCACAAGACAATAATAGCTGTAGGCTATTATCGTTTGTCCACTTTTTCTCTTGGCGGTTCGCTGACATTTATTTAAGATTTGTTTAGATTTCCCGACTGCAGTCGTTTCACTTTGCAACTATATGCCTTTTTATTAAGAAGTAGAAGAAGAAGAAGAAGAAGAAGAAAACATAAATTTAACCCAGGATGTGTGTGCCGGTTGCTCCCCCTTGTGATCTGCTGGTAGTCTTGCGTGGAAGCATTCTGGTAATTTTGCAGACACTTACATACAGCCAACGTCATGACTGTTAGCGAAGTTAGGGTCTGAATGTCGGCAAAAGATTTCTACCACATTCTACACTGCACAGATCCCCGTATGCACTACATCCAGCAAGCACCTGTTCAAAATGACAGATACCATAATTACTTACTTCTAAGGGCCCATAGCTCAAAGTGGCTCATAGGCCATCGACAACACTCCGACGCCATTGCCGATCAGTTCTCAGCTGCTCGCTGATGCCTGTCCAGTTGGTCCCCTGCCTTTTTCATCTCATCATGCCATTAATGGGCAGAACCAAATCTTCTCTCTCTTCTCCACTCCCTTCATCAGTCCCCCAGTCTGTGTTACCCAGAAATTCTGTGACTTTTTTTGTTGAGAAAATAAGAAAGAACTATTCGTTCCAGCCTTAACTCCCAAGCTGTGCCTGCCCCCAGACTTTCACCATGATTCATATCACTGTGCTCTCTGATGTCCTGCCTTTGAACCTGTATCTGATTCTGATGTTAAAGAGTGATCATGAACACCCCCATCAAGACATGTTTAAGATCCCTAACCGTCTCCTCTGTTGTTGTCTCTTGTCATTGATGATTTGGTACCATATATTACCGCAATTGTGAATGAATCCCTAAGTCAGCTGTTTTTCCTTCTGTATGGAAAATACCAGTTGTTTTGACCTTTACTTAAGAAACCTTCCCTTGATGCTGATACTCTTTAAAACTACAGGCCTCCTCTTTCTAATTTATCTTTCTTTCTAAATCATCGAAAGATTGTCCTTCTTCACTTCACAATGCCTATACAGCAACAACCTCCTCTACTCTTTACAGTCTGCTTACCGCTCAGGCCACAATACAGAACTGCTCGCTCTGAAAATTGTGAGCGATCTCTTATTGACCCTCGATGATAATCAAGTATCTCTGTCCTCTCTTCTTGACTTATCTGCTGCTGCTGCTTTTGCAACGCCATTGATCACTCAATTCTTTTGTCTCGTCTGCACGAAATTCGGTATTTCTGATAAAGCACGGTAATGGGTTTCAGTCTCAGATATCTGACCGAGTCTCAGCATTCTCTGTTAATGTGGTTTCTCCTCTCACCCAACTATTCTCCAGTACCGAGTTTCCGCCATGATCTGTCCCGGGCCCCCTCCTTTTCGTACCATCCTATCTTCGGACGTTGTTGCCCATCACAGCCTGTCTCACCACTGTTTTTTTCAGACGACAATAAAAATTTACATATCCAGCAATGTCTCTCAGCTTGCCTTCTGTAATCCAACCTACAAAGTCGTGTATCAGGGATATAAAATCTTGGATGACGAGTTAACAAACTTCAGCTCACAATTACAAAACCTGAAAAAATGATCTTGCACCTGAAAGACTTTTTTTCATCTGACTGTATCCCAAAACTCTAATCAAACTGGAACATTGCCTGTGTTAGACATCTTCATCTGCACAGAATATAGGCGTTACCCTTGACTTCGCACTATCCTTCTATCACCGTCTGTTTCCACAGCCTGCCGTGTCCTGTTACTCTTCCCCTTCCCTTTGCCCATGAAATTGGTTCTGCGACTAATTGTGTGTGTGTGCGTGCGTGCGTGCGCGCGCGCGCGCGCGCGCGAGCGTGTGGTGGGTGTTTGTGTGTGTGTGTGTGTTTTTTGTGTGCGTGTGTTTCTGTGTGCGTGTGTTTGTGTGTTTGTGTGTGTGTGTGGTGTGTGTGTGTGTGTGTGTGTGTGTGTGTGCGAGGGGGACGTGCGGGCATGTGTGTTGAGTGTGTGTGTGTGGTGTGTGTGTGTGTGTGTGTGTGTGTGTGTGTGTGTGGTGTGTGGTGTGGTGAGTGGGGGGGGGGGGGGAGAAGGCGTGTGGGCATGTGTATTCTGTGTGTGTGTGTGTGTGTGTGGTGTGTGTGTGTGTGTGTGTGTACGCGCACATACTGTGTGTTGTGGGATTATGTGATGTGTTGTGTGTGTGTGTTTTGTGTGTGTGTGTGTGGTGTGTGGTGTGTGTGTGTGTGTGTTGTGTGTGTGTGTGTGTGTGTGTTGTTAGTTCTGTTTAACGTCTGTTTCACTAAAGTGATATTATACGGTAGGAAGGGAAGGGGGACAAAAGGGAAGGGATAGAGAACGTGGAAGAGGAGTTGACTGCCATGTAAAGTTTGATATAAACGGACGATTGTTTTTGTCAGTCATTATTTGCATGAAAGTGTACAAGTGCTCCAAATATAATTTATTGGATATGGAAAATGGGTGAAAATGTTAATAAATCAAACAATGAAGGTATTAAGGCTATGAATCATAATGCAACTCAATTGAGAACCCACCATATACGGAATAAGCACAATAACCCATTAACCCCCTTACATCGACAACATAACAATACCAAATAAACACTAAGGAAAGCAACAGCCAACACATACGCTTTTGCCAGGCAATGCGTAATATATATATATAATATATATATAGTATATATATATAGTATATATATATATTAGAATTATATATATAATATTATATATATATATATATATATATTATTACTTTATTTTATTTATTATTTAATTATAAAACAAAAGCGTGATCTCTATGTCTCAGGATGTAGAGAATAGGGGGGTGGATAAGCACTTCATATCTCAGTGGGAGATGATTCTTGCCTAACGGACAGTATGTGCTTTGAGTGGGCGTGAATGGGGAATATAATAATACATGCTTCTCAAAAAGACACCTCTCAGCAAGCCTGTAGTCTCCGAAGCAGGAGGAGGACCATCTCCAATGGGCGGGAAGCTCACCAAAATATAACGCCATGGTCGATTCCAGTATATTTCGAAACCTGATTGTATTTTACTCCTCGTGACCGTGGAAAGTGGTAATGTGGACCTCCTCCCTGCCTTTCGGTTTGTGAAGAAGATGCTATACCAAAAAAGGCTGGTGTTACTGGGCAATACCGTAGAATGTTTGTTGAGTTTTCCAAAAAACAAACACAAAGGTGCCACCTAAGAAGCAAAAGAAAATCATGAAAGAGCAGAACAAGAAAGCTACATTTTCTTGTGAAAGTCGCATAAATATATAAAAGAAACCTCTTAAGACACACAAGTGTGGAGGGCCATTTCTTTTCTTGGATGATCCGAAGGGGGGGACTAAATTACAAGAAACAATAAACTTTCCAAGGATCATGTACCAAGCACCATTTACAGGCAACTAAAAGAGCCAGCTAGTGTTGCAAATAGACTGCTAAGACTTATGACAAGAAGGGCCCAATACCAGAATAATAAGATTCATGTATAGTCTTGTTATGATTGATTAGAAGGAACACAAAGGGATTAGAGAAATAAAGGATAACTTGAAAAATCCTTTTCCAATGACTACTAGGTTAAACATCCTATCTTACAATAGTGAAAACTAGTGTGCCCTTCGACTATGCTAGGGTCTTGAGTCAACTTTCAACTCTGGGACACAAAAGACGATGGTCCACTGATCATAGTCCACAAATCATGCATTTTCGGTTGGGGACGAGCAATGCATCTTTCCAGGTTTGATGCTGGATTGTTCGCTCTTTGTCCAGCTACCAGTCCGTCAACCGTGCCGTCCATGACACTGTTTCCAAATTTCAGACCCCCTCCAACCTGGTGTAGGGGCCTGTTAGCTGCATGGGTGCATGCACTGAATGGGCTGTATCCAGTGCTTTTTAGGTCCTTGGCGGGCCGGGCCATTTTCTTTTTGAGTAGTGTTCAATGATTTGTGATGGCGGCGCGATCTTTTCCGTCCTGTTCTGTCAGTACGTAACCGTTTGGATCCCAGTACAGACCCAGGGTCACCATTCCCTTTTCCCCATCGTGGCTGTTATTGCCCTTCGATGGGCAAGTGTAAATGTAAGGGTGCCTGTTCGTGGGGCAGTGGTGTTGGCCGTCGGCCTGGACTACCATTGCTGGAAGGGGCCTTGGGTGGGTTTTTCCCGCCTCTTCTTCCATTTCCCTCCTGCACAGGCGTGTGGCTTTCGAGGTGCCAGGTTTTTCGAAGCACACATGCTGTGATCCTGTCCATCCTGTGGCTTTGGTGTATTCAGTATGGCCCCCGACTCCCAGCCTTTCAGCTGGCTCATACATCATCATTCCGTCCCGGAGGGCACCACCTCCCTGAGTTCGTTGCAACGGCCTGGTCTTCAGGGGGTTCTGTTTGTACCTGCCAGGGACATAACTGGAAGGTCCTACATGCCTCATGAAAAAACCCAATTTGTCGTGAACCGGGGGTGTGGCCTGTCTCTGTCGATGTCACGTCAAGGTGGCATGTGCATGCCTATTTGCCAACTATCATTCATAGTATCTACCAAGTATTTCCTTCTATTATGTCACGTTGACCTATGTAAGGTCAGAAGATGGGCCCCCGTGCTCCATATAGTGTAGTTTTTTTCCTTTTTTTTTTGAGAGTGATAATTTTGCCGTTCCCTGTTTTTTGATCTAGGAATGGTCCCTCCCTTTTTCTCCTTGTGTTTGTGGGGTTTCTAGGCGTTTTAGGCAGAGGGAGGGTTGAAACGGGCTCCCTTTAATTTCTTTGTTCTCTTTGTCTGTGTCCCGCTGTAGATAAGTCCAGCAGGGTAACTCTCTCTTCTTTGCGTTTCCTCCTCAAATACTTTTATTTGCTTGCATCATGTTTTCTTATCTTCTGTCTGACCTTCTGCTTCCCCCCATCCCCACCCACCCCCACCCCGTTATTGGTGTGTATTGTTGACCAAAATGTTTATTTATCGTTCAGATTAAAGGGCGTCCCTTGGTTTTTTGTACTTTTGCTTGCACTCTCTGCGTGTTTGTTGGTGAGTGGGTGGTGCGCAGTTGGAATCGTTGTCCATCCTCGAACCTGTCTTTGTGCCACTTTGGTGGAGATGCTGGGATGGCAGATTAAGGGTCCGTCCGTTTGCCATAACCCACTAAGCGGCATCGGGGGGGTTTTTTGTCTTGTTTGCTGGTTTTCCGGTGTTTTGTTTTGTTTTCCCCTCTTTTCATTTTAAAATCAGCAGCGCGAGGTTGGGGGGTGAGGTTCCCCCATATAAATGCGGCCTCATTGGAGCGTTCGGCCCCCGGTGTTTGTAAGGTATTGCGGGCGCTATTCTGGGTGGTGGCCACGCCTGCCTGCTCCCCTCTCGCGCTCGCCGGAATTCGTCGGGTTTTGTCTCCTTTTCGTTTTAGTTCAGTCGTTTTTTGTTTCTGTTTATTTCCCAGATAGCGCGTTCGCGTCCAGATTCCTATCATCCCTATACACTCTATAGATAGGTGGGATTTCCTTTCTTTTGGTGTGGGTGTGGTTTGCTTATTGGAGCAAAGGTTTCTTAAATTAGGGTCTTGCTGTAGCACGACAGGCCACATTTCCGTTGTCGACTATGGCAGTGTTTTCGTCGCAGTACCATACAGCCACATATTAACCTAGGCAGGTAATGTAGGTAGGCAATGTTCTCTCCCCATGTTCGCGATGCGTAACTACTAACTCCATTGCAGAGGTTGTAGGGCCTAAACCCTCCACTCTGGCTGTCCTTTTATGATTGTTTTATTATTTTTTTAGTAGTGCTATTTTTTTTTTTTTCTTTCCTATTCATGTTCATACCCCTTACCGGGAAGAATCTTGTATTCTTCTTTTTTTATTAATAGTATTTCATTAATGTTTCTCCATGAAGTTACATTTTTGGAGTAATGATTGCTGTGGCACACGGCTTGGTGAATCAATACATGCTATGTAAGAGTGACGAGAGAACTGTTCTATATATTATCTATATAATATGTGGGGGGGGTTTGGGAGTGGGGGGATGGGGTATGTATTGTGCGTGGCGTGCGTGCATCGTGCCGTTCGTGCGTGCGTGCGCGCAGCGCGCGCCGCTCCGTGGTGTGTGTGATGATGTGTGTGTGCGATGTGTGGTCAAGCATCACCTTTGTGCTTAGGTGTATGTTAATTTATTTTGCCATGTTCATCTTCCTTTTCAGTTTCATTATGTTGTGCTCTTTTAACCTTCTATGTGTTTTGGAGGGCGCTTAGGGCTAGTTGTAGATAAGCTCTGTATATCCGTAGTAGTAGTAAGGATTAGGACGGGGAGGAGGAGGAGGAGGAGGGAAGAGGAGGATAGAGGCGTGGAGGAAGAATATTACTATTTCCCAACTGGCACAGTTTCTCTTTGGGCTGATCTTGGCAAATCATGCGGATCTGTTGTGTCAACTCCCATGTCAGCCTGTTAGACACCCTTACAATGTCTTTCCCCTTTTTGAGGATGAATTCTTGTAGTGGTTGCTGACATGCACATTGTTAGGAGGTTGGTCCTATTTAGGCTTCAACTTGTCCACCACTGAATGACTAGATCTCAATATAAAATGTCCCCTTTCGACTTTTTCTTTTCTATCCTGCGTTGTGTATGACTTTTTGGGCATTCAAGAATATTATTGTATAAAAGGATTATGTAAAATATACATGTTCCCGCCTTGTGCAAAGGTTTTTCTGGATGTGCCCAAGCCATTGGTTCGATCTGTCTGTTTGGGATTCTATATTACCTTTAATGGCATGTTTTGCCAGTGTCTTCCAACTCCTCCTCTCTTCTGTCAGAGACTCCTTGACTTTAAACTCATCAAGTTACGGGCCATAATGGACCGCGTCTGATTGTCCCCTCAGAATCACACAATGTTTGGCAATTTAAAAAAAAGGTACAAATCCACCATTTCAATCACCTAGGATCGGTGAAAATATACCTTGATAGAAAACCAACAACGGAACAAACAAATTTACCTTATCACAAGGCTTACCTTCATGACCGGACTCTACACGTTCACCTAATTAAGTAACCCAAAATGATACACATTTGCATAAAAACAAAAAACTTTTGTGCACACCGGTATCCCCTTCTTCTTCATGCTCTCTGTCTTTTCGCACAATTTCATTACACTTTTGAGCACGTGACTATGAACCTCGTGAGTAAGTCATTTATCAACAACTGATTAAAAACCAAGGATTTGTAAAGAAAAAATGCTTGATCCAAACAAATCGGTGTGATCGTGTTCCATCGTTTGATCGCGGACTGAGAGTAGGGCCAATTCAGATCTGATATACACTACAACAGAATACATGAGACGGGTCCAAGGGCAGCTTTTTTTCAATTTGCAAAGAAGGGCCCTAGCGTCCCAGCTTCCCTAAAATGAGATTTTTTTGCCCGGCGTATTCTAAACATCGTCAAAACTCTGTCGTAAGTATGCGTCCCGACACGAGCCTTAGGGCTATGTGTAACATGTGTCGGAAACATCGCTCTCCGACAATCCTCGATTGAGTTAATTAAAACCCGACACTGCACGTGACAACAACGTCTTTTTTCGTGTGTTTTCTTGATATTGTGTCATTATAGCAAAACAAACAACGTTGTCCTTCACGCCATTATGCACCTACTTTGAGGAATACTGAATTGTTCCTCAAACTTTGTTTTCAATTGTCAAGAATAGCTTTATTTGCCAGAAGAAGAGCCTCAGAATGGAACTGCATCAGGTTTTTGTCTTGTAATGTTTTGTCCTTCGTCTGGACGGAATCCTAATTTTTGTTATTTCTTTGTATCGGTCTGCTCTGATCTGCCTTATAGAAGCTTGACAAGGAGAAACCTGCCTGCACTTACAAAGAAAACAGACTTCTGCACTTGATAATTAAGAGACGCCTTCTGAGATAAACCACAGCAACACACTGCCTGACGCTGGAAAAATAACAGACAGCTCTCCTACCCAACAATTACACAGACTGTCTGCTGAAGCTTCACTCAGCCCAATGAAATACCCATAGGCACTGTTTGAGTTCCAAAGCAAACGACACCTCTGGAAACTGAACATATGCAAACCGATGCTGAAAGCTTAAAGAACAAAACAGACTGCTTGGCGCAGGAGAGAGTTAACAGCACTGTTGGAGCAGTAGAACAACCGTACTGCTGAGCTATAAGACAGACCACTTCTACTAGTCAAATAAACACAACGGGGAGGTTAACATGATGCAAAACCCATACAGCAGTAAAGAAACAGACTGCTGGAGCCGTGTAAGAACAAAACAGACTGCTGAACCTGTACGAACAAACGCTGCTGGTGCAGGAGAGAACAACGCTGTTACAGGGAAGAACATACTCAGTGCGGAGGAACAAACAAACTGCTGGTGCCAGGAGAGAACTGACTGCTGGTGCAGGTATAGGGACAAAGCACCACCAAACCCTATCTCTCAGCAGAGAGAATTAACCGACTGCTGGAGCATTTAGAAACAAACAGGACTTTCCTGAGCATGGGGAGAGCAACGAGACTGCTCAAGCTGGAGAGGGAGCAAATAGACAGCTAAGAGAGTAAACAAACCTGCCTAATCTGGAAACCACAGACTGTTGGGGTGGAACAGATCAGAGCTTGGAGATAGCAAACAGACGCTGGAGTTTGAATAAAGCCACCCTAATTGTTGGCTGGTGTTAGGACGCAAACGACTGCTGAGCGGGAGGATTCAGAGCGACTTTGGAGGTGGAGATAATAGACTGCTGGAGCTTGAGATGACAGACCTCTGGAGTGGTAGGGTACATACTACGGAGCGTGAATAGAGCAAAGAGAGATTGCCAGACTGAGAGTGCAAACTACCTGCTGGAGATGGAGATAACACTGCTGGAGCTGAACATAGCAACACACACTGCTTCGAGTATAAGCCAACAGAGCAAACAGGTGCTTCTGAATATTGAACTGAGCAACCCCCAGCTGAAACCATGTCGAAGACAGACCTTGCTGGAGCTAACACGAGTAACCAAACTGCTGAAGGTGATCAGAAGCAACAGACTGGTGGAGCCTGGAGATAGAAAACAACACGCTGTGGCTGTATACTACGATGCACAACAAATTCCTGGCAGTTGGTGAGAAACCAAAACAAACTACTGGATGTGAACAGGGCTCATCAGACTTCTGGAGCTAACCAGAACAGACAGAACTTCTGGAGTGACCAGGGCAAACAGACTGCTGTAACTGACCAGAGTGAAGTCTAACATAACTGCTGGAGGTGAACAGGCCAAACATACTGCTGGAGCTAAGCAGTAGCAAACAAGATTGCTGTTGAGGGTGAACAGACGAACAGACCGCTGAAACTGAACAGAGGCAAAATTCTCTGTTGCAAAGGTGGACCAAATGCAAGACACTTGTGAACGAGGAGGGAAGTGCCTGACAGCTAAAGAGATCAGAAGACGTGCTGGGTGCAGAAGAGCCAGACCCAGCTGGAGGTGAACAGAGCAACAGGCTGATGGAGTGTTAACAGAGCAGACTGTGTTGGAGCTGGGAGTCGCAAACATACATGCTGGAGGTGACCAGAACAACAACTCCTGGGGCTGAGATATCACAAACAGACTGTTGGGGCTGAAGAGAGCAAACAGACCTGCTGGCAACTGGGAGAGAGAACAAGCTTAACTGACTGGTGGAGGTGTATGGAGCAAACAGACTGCTGGAGTGAACAGCAGCAAGCATACTGCTGCGGCTGGAGAGAGCACACAGACTGCTGGAGAGGAACAGAGCACGTCAGACTGCTGGTGCTGGAGAGAAGCCAACAGACTGCTAGTAGATTAAACAGATCAAGCAGACTGCTGTAGCTGGAGAAAGCAAACATACTGGCTGAGATGAACAGAGCAGGCATACTGCTGGGCTGGAAGAGCAGACGTTGCTGGAATATGAACCAAAGCAAGCAGACTGCTGGTACCTGGTGAGAGCAAACAGACTGCTGGAGATGAACCTAGCAAGCAGACTGCTGTGGCCTGGAGATATCAAACAGAACTGCTGTATGTGAACAGAGCAAGCAGACTGTGCTTTGCTGTAGAGAGCAAACAGAACTGCTGGAGATTGACATCGTCAAAACAAGACTGCTGGAAGCTACAAAATGATAAGCTGAACGTCTGACACTGATGCTGGTCCGTAATTGAAGGATCCAAGTGACAGCTGACGTGAAAGCCATGGAGCTACTACTGAATGACAGCCTATGAGGTTGACACTTAACAGACGTCCGTCATGTGGCGCAGCTGAGTCCAGTTTTGATTTCAAACACCGCGAACGTATCAGGGTGTGGTGTGTTGTGTGTGTGTGTGTGGGTTTGGTGTTGTGTGTGTGGTTGGTGTGTGTGTGTGTGGTGTGTGTGTTACCACCATTGCTCACACTCACCCAACTTCATTTAATACAACATGGTTGTCCTGGGTATAAAAATGTCCATTTTTCCATCCCACGGATGAATGTGACACGATTTGTTAACTACTATTCCTTTATATTTCCCTCCTCTGTCCCCCCTCTCCTCCTAGGGTAACTTCGCTTACTGGCGTTAGCTCAGTCCCACTATGGAATACGCCATTGTCCCATCTTCGTTCTGCCTGTGGAGTTTGTACCTGTGCCACACACAGAATCACACTGCAGAGAGAATCACATGGTCACCAGACTTCTTCTACAAGGCATACTTCATGAATCTCTCTCTCTCTCTCTCTCTCTCTCTCTCTCTCTTCTCCTCTCTCTCAGACACACTCAGACAGACAGACCACACACACACACACACACACACACTCTCTCTCTCTCTCTCTCACTCACACACACACACACACACACACACACCACACCGATGCAACGCACGCACGCACGCACGCACGCACGCACGCACGCACACACACACACACACACACACACACACACACACACACACGACGCACTTACGCACGCACACCCACTCAGGCACACACACACACCACACACACACACACACACACACACACACACACACACACACACACTCTGTCTCTCTCTCTCTCTCTCTCTCTCTCTTAATCTCTCTCTCCCTCTCATACACTCCACACCTCAACACACACACACACACACACACACACACACACACACACACACACACACACACACACACACACACACCACACACAGCACACACACACACACACACAGACACACACACACACGCACACACACACCACACACACACACACCACACACACACCACACACACACCAGCACCACAAACGCACGCCACGCACGCTTACACTGAAAACTCATCATGATGAGTGTAACAACAACAACAACAACAACAGGAACAGCAACAGCACGACAACAACAAACGGTAACCCAAACGCTTAAATGCACTTTACTACACATGTGCATGAAGTACAACCTCCTGACCCAGATATTAGTTCATACCGGGATATCTGTATACACCTAACAACAGCATGTCAATACATTTATCAATTAACCACAGCAACGCGTCTCCTAAAGTCTTTATTCAGATAAATGCACAAATTCCCTCAAAAGAGTTTGTTCGTCGTTAGCAAAGTGACACGAAAATCGCATAGGATTCAAATGGGTTATATTCCTGCCGTAAGTCACGGAAGCAGCGCAGAAGAACAGAAAATGTATTTCGTCATCATGTATCTTTCCATATCAAACTGCAGTGAGAATCTACATTATACCATTGACTGTGCTTTGCTGGATCTGAAAACACCAAATCCAAATTTAGTCATGTAATGTTCTGTATGCCTGTCAATGTCGAGTGAAAGATATTTCGCACTTACTGGATAATTCAAACGATCTGTACCACAGAAAACGCCTATCACTTTCCTGAACATGTTGCCAAGTTTGCCATCTGCTATCAATAAGGTTTTGAGGAAACGTTTGCAAAGCGTATTTCACATTTTCCACACCCTGGTTCAACCATACAAATCCAAAACCTTTTACAAACAGGATTTCATGAACACATGACGCCCATGTGGGTTTATCTCGTGAATCTAACTGAAATAACATTGTGTAAGCTTTCAAAGTAACCTCTTATCATTCATCCTTGATATCTGTAGCCAGAGTGTAATACACTGCACATTTGAATTCATGTAATAGGTGACTGGGGTAATGTCCAGCATCTACATAAACTAAACCTGTAGGCCTTTCTATATGGACCCTAAAACCTTCTTTAGAGCATACAAATAAACATTTTCAACATGAATAGCGGCAGAATCCAATCCCCACAGTTCGGCACCATAGAAAGCAGTTGGCTGCACCTGAGTATCAAATAGTTTTGACAATGCACCAAGCGATTTACTATTAAGTAGCTACAATCATTATTAAATTAATAACAATGTATTTTTTCGCCCTGCA
>JADBJO010011331.1:47546-50046 GCA_016801955.1 Conus betulinus | reverse complement strand
GGTGTGGCTGGAAGTGTGGCCAGTGTGGCACTGAGCAGTTCCACTGACCGTCCTTCAGCTGTTCTGGTGTGGACTGGGGCTGTGAGCACACACACACACGCACAAACCATTTCACAATTGTGCTTTTAAAGCAGTTCTGCATTTTCGTTTTCGTTTAGCCCACATCTATTACGCAGTCCAGTAATAATTCATATTTAGCTTTCAACCACACCTCACATGTAAAATGATGCTTTTAGTCACACACACACACACACACACACACACACACACACAATCCGTCTGTAATCGCCAGAAAGACTGTAAATCGAAGACGAACCACACACAATACACCATCCGTCTGTAATTGAAGAAGAAGAAAGACAACAACAAAAACACACACACCAATACAAAATCCGTCTGTAATCACTTTAAGTGGGAAGACGTCTAATAATAAAAAAAAAAATCAACAACAACAAAACTATATATATATATATATATATATATATAGATAGATAGATAGATAGATAGATAGATATAGAGAGAGAGAAAACAAGTGCAGGTTAACAATTCTTCCATCATTATAGTAACGGCTTGGCAAAGATTTGAAATTTAATTTAAAAACAAAGTTGAAAATGAGAAAATGTATATCATGAATATAAAAACCTTTCATTATTTGAATGAGAGAACCATCGCAATCCCTCCTGAAGACAGATCTATATGTATCACCTATTGCTATATGTATCACCTATTGCTAGGTTTATGTATCACCTATTACTAGGTTTTTCGTCCGCCGGATTGGACTCATCAGGGAGACACGGCTGATTGTGTGTGTGCTCTTGGCGTCAGATAGAGACACACCACAGTCCGTAATTCTGTGGTGTTCTCATCACCATGGGTTCAAAAAAGAATCCAACAGCAGCCCCAAAGCAGCCAGCGAAGGTAATAAATAAAACAAAACGAAAATGTGCAGTGGAAAAAAAGTCGCTGAGAAACTAAAAACATTATGCAAACAGTATAAATTGTAGGGGACAATTTTTGAGCCTATGCTTGAGGGTCCATTTAAGGATGTAAGGGAGATAAAAAAAAAATATGGAACAGTCTGAGTGGTCAGTTCTGCTGTTCAATAACCCAAGCATTGTCAGCGGCTAAGAAATGTGTAGAACAACCTTTAGTTGGATCTCCTAAGAGATGTAATCGCCCACTAATTGACCAAACAATATGATGCTGAACTACTACTAAGTTGTGGGGGAAAACAAATGCAGGTTAAGAATTCTTCAATCATTATAGTAAATGACTTGGTAAAGATTTGAAATCTAATTTTTTTTTAAAGTTGAAGATGAAGAAAAAGAAAATGTATATTAAATATATATAAAAACCCTTCACTAGCTGTATGCAATTACCATCGCGATCCCCTCTGAGGACAGATCTATATGTATCGCCTGCTTCTAGGCCTTTTGTCCACTGGATTGGACTCATCAAGCAGACATGGTTGATTGTGTCTGTGCTCTTGGCGTCGAATAGAGACACACCACAGTCCATAATTCTGTGGTGTTCTCACCACCACGTGTTCAAAAAAGAATCCAACAGCAGCCCCAAAGCAGCCAGCGAAAAGTATTAAATATAACAAAACGAAAGTGTAAAGAGGACAGACGTTGCTGAGAAACTAAAAACATTATGCAAACAGTATAAAATGTAGGGAACAATCTTTGAGCCTGTGCTTGAGGATCCAATTAAGGATGCAAGGAAATCGAAAGATATGTAACCGAGCACCATTCCAGCAACTTACAGAGCATCTTGGTGTTGCAATGACTGCAAGAAATATTCAGTTATAAACAAAACTTGCTCCTATGTCTTAGAATGAAGAAATAGGGGGAGATAAGCAATCATATCTGCAGTGGTAGATAATTCTGCCTAACTAACAGTATGTGCTTGAGAGGGTGAATGGGGAATAATAAATGCTTCTCAAAATGAACCTTCAGCAAGCTTATAGTCTCCAAGGGGGAGACAATCTCCAATTGGAAGGAAACTCACTAACATATAACTCCTGGTCAGATACCGGTATTTCGAAACCTGATTGTTTCTCCTCAGTGACCGCGGAAACACGCTCTGAAATAGTTCTGATTATCAGTCTATTGACTCTACTTGTTCATCAAAGTAATAAAGAATAGTGTCCTTCAAAACACAGCGAAGGTGCAAACAGTCTTCAGTCGGTAAAGATCACAGCATCGGCTTCTTCAGAATCTGAAATGGTGCTTTCTGATCGGTCACCAGATTCCAACCAGCAGCAGACCGAGACTGCCACAGACTGCAGCATGTCATCATGGCAGGGAATCCTGCCAGACACAGTGATCTGGTGATGTTTGGGGCTGGTGAGAACAACGCACTTTGACGTGGACACGAATCTACAATCACGTGGTAAAGTAATAAATGATAATATCTGACAGCAGGGGACTTATTAGACAATGATGGTTCAGAAAGAGCGTTTACTAAGAATGCGTTTTGAAAACATGAGATTGTATCT
>JADBJO010011331.1:41270-46331 GCA_016801955.1 Conus betulinus | reverse complement strand
CTCTCTCTCTCTCTCCTCTCTCTCTCTCTCTCCATCTCCTCTCTCCACACACACCACACACACACACACCCACCACATAAAACGAGCTGAGACAGAAGGAAAAGTTGGCGAAGAGCTGACACGCTTTCACAAAAGCTATTCCACTATTGATCATATATACACGTTGATGTCTATGATAAGTAACTGTTTAAATGGTAAACGCAGAAGTAATTTTATGTTACTTTCATAGATTACCAGAAGGCCTTCAATACCGTTGACAGAGATAAGCTCTGGGCAGTTTACAAAAGATAAACATCTCTACAAAGATGCTTAACATGTTAAAGGGAATGTACAGCTTTGTACAGGCTTTGTACAGAGTTGTCTGACATTTTTTGATTTGCCCAGCCAGGCTGAAGCAGGGTTGTTTATTATTACTCCTGTTTTGTTGTTGTTGTTGTTGTTGTTGTTGTTGTACTCCCAGTTCTTATAGAACAGGGAATACTTTGGAATGGGAACGAAGAAATGCTGTCTGTGTGTCTGTCTGTCCGTCCGTCCGTCCGTGGTCAAAATGTGTTCCACTCGCTCGAGACTTTTTGATTGCCCAGCCAGGCTGAAGCAGGGTTGTTTATTATTACTCCTGTTTTGTTGTTGTTGTTGTTGTACTCCGAGTTCTAATGAACAGGGAATACTTTGGAATGGGAACGAAGAAATGCTGTCTGTGTGTCTGTCTGTCCGTCCGTCCGTCCATGGTCAAAATGTGTTCCACTCGCTCCGGACAAAAACTACTGGGCGATCTTTCTGAAATTTTGTAGGTATGTTCATTATGGGTCACGGATGATGCCCAATGTTTTGGTTTTACCGTTATTGCCGTTACTAACGGCTGTAACGGCCTGTAAGGTTTTTCTTCTTTATGGAATATCTCAGAAAGTACATGGCCGATCTTTGTGAAAATTAGCAGGTATGAACATAATTGGTCACGGATTATGCCCGATGTTTTAGTTTACCCCATTATAGCAGTTACTAACGGCTGTAACGGCCTGTAACGGTTTTTCTTCTTTATGGAATATCTCAAAATGTACCTAGCCGATCTTTCTGAAAGTTTGTAGGTATGTTCATTGTGGGTCAAGAGTAATGCCGATGTTTTAGTCTACCGTTATAGCCGTTACTACAGTTTTTCCTTCTTTTTGGAATATCTCCGAAAGTACTTGACCGATCTTTGTGAAAATTTGTAGGTATGTTCATTATGGGTCACGAATAATGCCCGATGTTTTAGTTTACCGTTATAGCGGCTACTTTATGAAGGTTCTTTTCTTTGGAGAGAAAAAAAGCAAGTTACATCATCATATACATCAATATATATATATATATATATAATATATATATATATATATATATATATATATATATCTGTCTGCCCTCCGCCCCCATACTACCACCATGTCTTTCAGCATTGTTGTACCTTTACCTTGACCTCTGCCCCCACCCATTTTTCGGTGTCCTTCCCTCCCCTCTACTTCCACAACTCCTATTGTTTTTTTGCCTCGTTTGCATGTGAGAACTGAACTCAGTTCTCTTGTGAACAGCTGGCAGCTCAGACAGAGCTTGTGACCATTTGATGCCCTCGCCCTCTAAATTATGTTTTAAGATGGGCGTCGGCGCTGTTTTTAAGATGTTCTTAAACTGCTGACAGAGGTGAGTGTTACACTATTCCATGTCTTTTTTTGAAATTATTGTATGGTCCTCTCTCTCTCTCTCTCTCTCTCTCTCTCTCTCTCTCTCTCTCTCTTTTCTCTCGCTAGCTAGCTGTCGATTATATATATGCTAGGAAATCTTACACTTTTATAGAGGATATTGATGACCTCGCTTTTAGGCCTTCTTTTCCTTTTTCCCCTACCCCCCCCCCCACTCCCTCCCTCATTTTCTTTCGTTATCTCTCCCTCCCTCCTCCCTGTTGTCTATAGAGGCTCTCTCTCTCTCTCTCTCTCTCTCTGTCTCCATTTTTTATATCTCTCTCTCGCCCCCCCTCCTTTCTCTCCCTTTCTCTCTTTCTCTCTCTCACCCTTTCTCTCTCTAATTCTCTGTTGCCCCCCCCTCTCTCTCTCTTTCTTATCTTTCTGTCTGCTTTCGCTTTCTCTCTCTCTCTCTCTCTCTCTCTCTCTCTCTCTCTCTCTCTCTCTCTCTTTCTCTCTTTAGGCCCTCTCTATCACACACTTCCTTTGGTTTCTCCTTTCCCCGCCCCCTGACTCTCTCTCATTTAGAAGGAATATTTTTTAAGTTTTTTTTTTTTTTAAGTTTAGTCTCTTTTTACTCATTTTGCTACTCGTAGCCTTACCTGTTTTTTTGTTTTTGTGTGCTCCAGGTCCTGATGAAGGTTGTAAGACCGAAAATTTGACAAAAGGACTTATTAAAGAAAGGCAATAAAAATCCCCCCCCCCCCCCCCCCCTTCATGGGTTCTTATTTTAAACCTTATATTTTACCGGGGCTTGCTAAACACACGACGAGGAAAGGCTTTTTACGTGAGCGGGGTTTTAAGGAGAAGTTTTTATTATTGCTTATCTATCTATATATATATATATATATATATATATATATATGATATATATATATATATTAAATATATATATATGTGTATTTGTTAAAAATAGGATGGTAAAAGGAAGTTTTAAAATCTGATTTTAAAACTTCCTTTTACCATTTTTTTAACAGATGTTTCTCCCCAAGGGGTTGAGCACTTTCAGAATTTATTAGGCGTTTAAGTAGTATTCTTTTTGATAATGTATATATATATATATATATATATTTTATATATATATATATATATATATATATATAGCATCACTACCATCAGCATAATCATCATCACCATCATCATCATTATTGTAATTGTCGTTGTTGTTATAACTAATTGATACTGACGATATTATCCTCTGAACTGTTATTCCTCACAAATAATTCACACACACACACACACACACACACACACACACACACACACACACACACACACACACACACACACACAGTGTTTCTGTTTCCTTAAGGGGGCGTCACTGCACGCAGGCTAGTCCATATACGCTAGGTCACATTCACTAAGGTTCGAGACCACACTGCGCATGATTTAAAGCTGATGGACAGTTATCAAATCTAAATATTCGAATACATTTATTCATACATATGTGCATGCATGTATACATACATACATACATACATACATACAGGCATGCATACATACATACAAACACTACCAAAGAAATGAATAGATGTATAAACAATTAATTAAATCATTAATAATAAAGTATACCAATGACTGGTGAGAGGTAAGCAACCTCCAAAACATGCTGAGGTGGGCTGTAGCTGCTCACACTGATAAACATGGCCACGTTGTAATGATCATGGAAGTCGTTGACGTGGAACACTATCCAGATCTCATGGTCCTCAGCGACATAGACAGGAAAGGGATCATGTTCAGGCTCACACCCTGTCCACCTGACTCTGTTCCATTGGACCAGTCTTCGGTATGTGTTGGGAGACATGAGGACATATTTCTCGTAGATCATAACAGAGTTGGAACACGTGCAAGTCTGATGATGGAAATGAACATGCAGCCTGTCCTGGCTATGACCAATAGGGTGGAACGCCCATCTGACTGGACTTTGTCCTTTCAGTGGAAACAATCAGAGTGCAGTCTAGAGATCCATTTTGCAGAACATCAGCTGATTTGATCTGGGATGCAAAGAAATGTATAGTGGCATTATTGACTCTGAAGTTCAGCCGGTTGTTTTCTGAGACCATGCAAGCAAGAATGTCCGATGTCTGCACAGTCACATTTTCTGTCGAGTACTGGCTTTCGCTTTTGGTTTGGATGTTTTTGGGCATTATCTTGTGGACTACGCAATGGATTTTTTCGGGTCTCTTTTAGATGATGTTGGGAATTACGCAATGGTTTTTCTTGGCTTTCTTGTGTATTCTGTTCCTTAGCATCCATAGCTATTTCCTGGCTGTCATTTTGAGGCTGTTGAAGGCAGAGGTGCTGCTGTCTGCTTTGAGTGTTCACTGCACACAGATGTAAAGTGCTGTGACTGTTGGATAGCTATCACACGAACACTGAACAGAGTAAAAGACGTGGTGATCTAATCAGTGTTTCCAGTGACACAGGGCACACGGTGATTTTAAACGGCTAGCACTGATAAATGTACGTATCCAAAACAAAAAACTAAGAATAATTGCAAATCAATCTCCTTGCCGGATGTGACTTTCTGCCAAACTGTCTTCGTAACAAGATGCAAAGCATATAAATGTACTCCCAGTATATCCTGAAAACGCGTGATATATTCCATAAAGAGGAACAACCGTCTTGGGCTGGTCTAACTGTCAGTAATGGCTATTCTGGAAAACATCGGCCATCATCTGTGACCTATAATGAAAATACTTTCAACTTTTCAGAAAGATCCGCCAGGAACTTTCTGAGATTTTCCATAAAGACGAAAACTATTATGGGCCATTAGTAACAGATATGACAGCAAACATCGGATATCATCCTCGACCCATAATGAACATACCTACAAATTTTCAGAAATATCGGCCACGTACTTTCTGTAGCCGTTAGTAACGGCGATAACGGTAAAATAAAACATCGGGCATCATCCCTGACTCATAATACCTACAAATTTTCAGAAAGATCGGTCAAGTACTTTCTGATATATCCCATAAAAAAGAAAAGACGGTATGGGTTGTTATAGCCCTTAGTAACGATCAGAACGGTAAACTAAAACGTCGGGCATAATCTGTGACCCATAATGAACATACCTGCTAATTTTCACAAAGATCGGCCAAGTAGTTTCTGAAACATTCCATGAAAAAGAAAAAAAAAACGTTATGGGCCATTACAACCGTTAGTAGCAGGTATAACGGTGAATAAAAACGTCGGGCATCATCCCGTCGCCTCTAATGAACAAACCTACAAATGTTCAGAAAGATCGGCCAAGTACTTTCTCAGATATTCCATTAAGAAGAAAAACCGTTGCAGGCCGTTATAGCCGTTAGTAACGGTTATAACGGTAAACTAAAACATCGGGCATCAC
>JADBJO010011331.1:23770-36270 GCA_016801955.1 Conus betulinus | reverse complement strand
CATAAAAAATGACACAATGCCATTGCATTCAGCATGAATGAAGATGAATGAAAGAAACACCATCCCACCCCAATGACAGTAAGTGTTAATGGCACAGTGGGTGATGAGACTAAGGAGACGTGTCCATAGTTTGTGTCCAAGAGGATGCTGATCAGACTATGGTGATGTGGTGACATAGTTTGAAGCCGCCTGTGAATCACAAGTGAAGCAAGAAGGTCCATGTACAAATACTGTCAGCAGCTGCTGTCAAGTTCCTGCTACTATGGAATGTCAGCCTAAAACGTAATAATTATGCAAGCTATTGAAAGAAAAGGGTGTTTAAGTTTTGTGTTGATCAGATCAGTTTATCCTTTTGTGCCTTGGACCACCTAGCCATGTAAACGGTGCTGCCTACATGTAGATAATTCATGGAATGAAGTGATGGACAAAGGAAGCTGAAAGGCTGATCACCTGGAGGATGGCCAGTAGTCTGGGAGGACACACCACTCTGCGACATTGTTCGTCGAGGCGTTGTGAGGGAGCACGACTCATAGGCTACCTCTTCCCCCCTCCCCCCCCCATCCCCACCCACCTATTTTCAAATGGCACAGGAGGTGCGGCCATCAAATATGAAGTAACGTCCACAGCTGGCCTATGACAGGAACAGCAAACCTTCCACATGCCAGGAATGAAGTGAAAGGGCCCAGCTGCATGGTGTACACTCTGACTGTTTACAGTTTCCACGACCATTACTCTGTGGGACTTGAACCTAACCATTTGTACGATCTGTTCCTTTCCTCTGTGAGACATCACATACGTAAAAGTATAACTGATGTCTGCAACAAAGGCCATCGTTAATACTCACCTGCTTACTCGAGCCGCATCTTCTAGTCTGTGGGGGACAGGGGCTGGTGAACACAGAAAGTTTTCATCACTGTTGTCCACACAATCCTGACGATGGTCACACACCAGGCTGTAAGGAACTCTCTGATTCCCTGTCTGACAGCCGTAGGAAGGAGGAAGTGACGGCGTGGTCACTGGACATGTGAGGGATGATGGGATATCCCAGGACTCAGGGTTGTGGCCAAAGGAGTGGGGGTCTTGGGTCCAGCAGTAGCTGGTGGAATCACAAGCCAGAAAATGGTAAACAGTGTGGTTAGAAGGACAGACTGTCAACCTGTCTCCTCCTTTCTATCATCTTCACGTCGGCCAAGGTGATCACAGCTGCACGAGAGGGAGATCGTGGAGAGGACTGCCGGTTATTGTACTCACATAGATACGCACTAGAGGGAACGCACCAAGATCCCTGGCACTTAGTCAAAGCGATGGTATTGGGTGAGATCCGCAGTTCTTGATTGTTGCTGATGCGTGAATCTTTAGCGTGCAGTGTACCACACATATTGTGGTAAGAAGTCACTTCACTGTAGTAGGGTAAGAAATAGGCAACTGTTTTGTCCATCCACATTAGTGTCCTTTGGTAGCTGTAACATACATGTAACACAATCATCATCATCATCGACATCATCATCATCATCATCATCATCGTCATCATCCGTTAAGTGTCCACAATCATCAAGTTGATTATTCTGACACTTTAGGGGAAAGAAACAAAAACAAAGTTATTGCAGGAGGCTAGAATCTCTTGACCCAAGTATGTCAAGAGTCTCTGATGTTACAACAGCCTCTGTCAAGATGTCGTTCCACTCCTGGATGATACATGGCAGGAACGAATTTAGTCTGTAATCGCGGACACACTGGAGGTGGTTGAACTGGTAGGAGTGTGATCTTCTGTCACGTGAGGTTGCAGCTCTAAGTTTTCGTTTTCTATTATACAGAAGAGCTTTTTCAAAGTCCACATCTGCCAAGTCATGCCTGATCTTATAAAGCATAGCGAGCCACGCGATCTTTCTCCGGCTCTGTAAAGGTGTCCAGCCTAGTACGCTGAGCATTTGTTGGACACTTATATTTAAGGTGCCTCTTGAAAAGAGGTGGGCTGCTCTTCTTCGCACTGTTTCGATGGTGGTGATATATGCTGGTTTGTGTAGGTGTCCCAAACAGTTCTTGCATATTCCAAGACAAAGTTTTAGAGGCAGTCTCTTTGATGTGGTGGGCGCTGATCCCCAGGTTGTGCCTAAGGAAGCCAATGTCTTGTTGGCTCTGTTGCTGATGTTGTTTATGTGTAGGTCCTATCTTAGATCTTGAGAGATGATATCCCACAGGTACTTGGTCGAGATGACATTTGCTATGTAGACAATAGCCTGGGACAATAATTTTTTCTTACGTTTGGGGCTGATGACTGAAAGCATTGTCCATTTGCCAGGATGGAAAGCCATGTCCTAATTCTTTTCCCACTAAGTATTTGTGGATAATGTTGCAGATCGCGTTGATCTTGGCTTGATGTTATTAGCCCATAGACAGCTGTGTCATCCGCGAAGAGACGTGTCTGTGCGGAGATATGTTTGGGCAAGTCATTTATGTAGGCGAGAAATAGATTCGGTCCTAAAATGAAGCCCTGGAGTACTCCTGACTTGACACTGACAAAGTCTGATCTGGTTTCATCAACCACAACTGCCTGTCGTCGATCTTGCAAGAATCCACCAATCCACGTCCTGTCATGCGCACAGACTCCATACTGATGTAACATGTGGAACAGGAGGAGTGGTTCACCTAATCAAAAGCCTTGGCAAAATCCATGATGATAATATCTGCTTGACCACGTTCTTCCATCGTCTCTGTCAGCTCTTCCATAAAGTCCAAAAGTTGCCTCTCGCAAGATCTTCCTCTGCGGAAACCATGTTGATGTGGAGAAATGATCTTGTTACTCTCTAGGTGGCTCATGAGAGCACTGACAGTAATGTGCTCCATGATCTTGCAAGGCACATGTGTCAGACAGACTGGCCTGTAGTTGGCTTGATCATAGTGCTCCCCTTTCTTGAAAACAGGAGTGATATTTGCTGATCTCCTGTCTTTGGGTACAACTCTGGTGTTGAAGAAGGATCGGAATATGCGAGTCAGTATGGGCGCGACTTCACATGCAAGAGTCTTCAGTACCCTGGGCATGATCTTATCGGGTCCACAGGCTTTGTGTGGATTTAATTCTTTGAGGAGCTTTAGGACACCGTCTTTGGAGATCTGGATAGTGGACAGCACAGGAAAGTCAGTATCTCTCATCTGGCATTTCTCACGAAATTCCTCCCTCGTGTAGGTTTTTCCTTCAGTGAACACAAGCTGAAATTGTTTATTCAGAGTTTCTGTTTGATCCTTTAGCTCTAAAATCAGTCTGCCATTCACTTTAAGAGGGAAAAACATCTACTTGTGCTGTCCTCTGATGCTTGATGTAGGTCCAGACCCTTTTAAGTGAAGGCGATTGTCACGCAGGGAAAATGAGAGGTTCATGTGGAAATATGTAGTCTATCTTTTTGTGTGTTCAGAAGGCATGTATGTTGTTTGTATTAACTTCACTTTCTCTCACTCATACCTTGCGACAACAGACCAGTCAGGTATGAAAGAGCTTATACATTTAGTGAACAATGAGGATAAGGGGGCAAAGGTCTTCCCTTATCTTACTTAGTGATAACGGTTACTAGCGATGTCACCCAGCAAATGGATGAACAAATAAATCAATCTCCCTCAAGTGGCACTAGGCAGATTCCATCCACCTGTTGGTTCAAAACAAATACATAAAACACTTCCTTTTCAGCATAAGACTCATAAATAAAATGTAGAAGACAGTTATCGTATATATTTCTGCTGTCAAAGACACACAAGTATATTGTCAATCTTTCAGGTATATTGCCGATTTGACTAATAGGTCTCTCTCAATGACAAAACATCAATAGATTTCACAACTCCCACAGGCCTTTACCCAACACATACCAAAAATCCTGATTCTTCACACAACCAGAAATACATCCATTATCTCAAAGCATGTCATCATACATTACAAACAAGCTCCACATTCATCCTGAAAAATAATTATTTCCTGAAACAAAAGTAGTTATACAGGATAAATATACGCTGCTGACACAAACTCAGCTTGCGAAGCAATCCTTGACCAATTCTGGAAAGGCGCTGTCAGGAAAAAAAAAAACGTACACACATACTAGAAAGAAATATACAATCCGACCTTATTCCTGCCATGAGGAGGGAAGGAAGCGTACCGCAGAAGACAACACACCATAATAAAAAGTCCAATCTCATGTGCTGTTCACAGAGAGAGAAAGAAGGTCACTGAGTCAAAAGTAGCCCACTCCTGCGACTAGGCACCAAAGGAGAGATGAAAGAAGCTGACCCGGTGGTAACGCAGCTCTCAAAAGGAGGACTGCAGAACTGGGTCAGGCGACTGGGGGGAAAATATCGGCTGGTAACGCTCAGGAAAGTGGGAGGCAACTCAGGGACAGCCCGCAGCGCTCACCAGGGTAGATTCTGGTACCGGTCAAGGCCTCACATCATGTCAGAGCGGCACCGTGATACAATAATCCCTTATACAGGGGGATTAAAGAAAAATCTAGCTCTGGACAGTGAGCGACAGCACGTCTGACAGCGGCAGTGGTCGGGGCTCGTCTGTTCGAGACTGAGAAGAGTTCACTGACAGAACAAACTATAAGGGAGGTAATCCTAGTCTCTTACGTCATTACACAAGCGGCCGATGCGCTGACCGTGCCTGTGACAGAGATTCACCAGGGAGGTTTCAGTGATGGAGTCATTTATGTATGTCCAATATGCGCGCCTGAGTTTGTGCTGGATGATCCTTCCCAGCTTTTGACATTCGTCTATGAACTCCTGGATGCCATTCTTTTTCTTCATCTTATGAGTTGTTTTTTTAACTCTGGTGTAACCCATGGTTTGCTGAACTTTGGGTGGGCCTGTTTGGATGGAACATAGGTTTCTGCTGCCTCAGAGTAAGCTGCATCAAACTTGCTTCAAAGTTCATGGTTTGAAATCCTACTCTCTTCCTTTTCCAGACTGCTATTTAATTCCATCATGACGCCCCTTGTCCCATGTCAGTTGGCGTTGTTGTAAAGGTGAATCTTTCTCGGTGAATCTTTCTCGGATTCTGCTTTGTCTTCTGGACATTCACATTATACTCGCAGTACACGATTTCATGATCCGATACACCCATGACGATATCGACTCTTGGTACTAGGATTGGAGAGTTTGTAAGGACCAAGTCGAGTGTATTCCCGAGTCTGGTAGGTTCTGTGACCATATGCTCGAGACCATGGTCCCTAATTGTTTCAAGGGACTCCTTGTAAAGTTCAACATAACATGTTTTCATCTTCAGAGTGGTCGACTCCCAATCCCATCCTGGTAGGTTAAAGTCTCCCCGATCATTACATGAGCATTCGAAATAGCCAAGAACCATTCTAAGGACTCCCCGAATTTTCTTACGATTATGAAGCTTATTTCAAACACGTTTAGTGTAGACCGCATATACCAGTTTTACGCAAGGATTATGAATGGGGCTCTCTGCTCACTCAAATCAGAACTGAACTTCTTGCGCGTGTATATGTCAGTGCTTGTTGCTTGCGCACGCGCGCGCGCGCGCGCGCGCGTGCGTGTGTGTGTGTGTGTGTGTGTGTGTGTGTGTGTGTGTGAGAGAGAGAGAGAGAGAGAGAGAGAGAGAGAGAGAGAGAGAGAGAGAGAGAGAGAGAGAGAGAAGTCCTGTGTACTATACCCACATCAACTGTTTTTAGACAAAGTGATCCAATAGACGTGTTTCCACTTTCCTAATTACTTGGAAGTAACTTTTCATTTAGCCACATTGACCGCAGGGCTATAATACTTTCTTCTTCTCCTTCTTTTCTTCTTCTTCTTCTTCTTCTTCTTCTTCTTCTTTCTTTCTTTCTTTCATTCTTTCGTTCTAACATTCTTCTCGAAAGCCATCACACTTGTTCACCAGTCCTCAGGAAAGGCCAAAGTTCCTCATCAGACTTTGCAGATCATCACAGCGGTAGGCATCGGCCATGTCTCCAGTTATAGTCCCCAGAAATCAACAGCAGTCATACAAAACGTGTGCTATTTCTGATTTCGTTCTCCACAGAAGCAGAGAAAAATATTTCCAGAAGAGCAAGACAAATAACTTTTAATCAAAACACGAAGCGAAGGTATAAGCAACAGCTAATCACCAGCCGTAGTGAAACGTTTGCAAAAGATCTGATTAGCGTCTAGAAGGCCTCGGAAGTATCACAACAATCTGAAGAAACCAAACCCACAAGTAATAGAACGATCAAAGCAACAAAATGGATAAACAATCTGGACAAGCTCTCTCTCTCTCTCTCTCTCTCTCTCTCTCTCTCTCTCTCTCTCTCTGCGAGAAAATGTGTGTGTGTGTGTGTGTGTGTGTGTGTGTGTGTGTGTGTGTGTGTGTGTGTGTGTGTGTGTGAGTGAGTGAGTGAGTGTGTGTGTGTGTGTGTGTGTGTGTGTGTGTGTGTGTGTGTTATTTCTTACTAGCCTGGCGCGTCATATAAAGCAGAAAACATTCCAAGGCCTATTGCAACGTCGTGGTGCCTCCATAAAACACGGGTCACGGCCTGAACTCCTGTAAAGTGCTGAGACTGGCCGACTGTGCTCCTCTCTTTGCACATTCTTCCATTATATGGTCACCTGATTTATGAACGTACAGTGTGCTTTGCCAGAGGCTGTAGCATCGACCATTGACCTCAAACCCCCCATCCTGACACCTGGATAGCCGCAGTCCTCTTCGTCTCTGCCGTCCGAGCACTGGGTGATCCTGTTGCAGGCCAGGTGAGGCTTGAAGCTTGGCCAGGCGTGCACGGAACAGTTCCACTGACCATCTAAGGCTTGGCATGGTGTCTCGGACTTCTGTGGAGAAAAAACATTTAACATAGTTATCTTAAATGATGCGTTTGTAGACTTTTCTTTTAAACACTCTTTGGCTTGCGCTCACACATGCAGAGTCACTGACGTCTTCGTCCTAAACGACGGACATCCATGACTTTGTAAACCATGCACACGCGCACGAACGCAGGCAACACGACCATAATTCTTTCCTTATTTTTTTTTCTATGCCGCCTGGGTCATCCAATACATACAAAACATCATCGACAAACATCAATAAACATGAATAATCTACCTGGAACACACCCCAACTATGGATGTACAATATCAATATTTATATGTGGTCCAAACACCACACAGTCTGTCACAGGCACTGTCTGGCATGGTTTCACAGTCCGCGACTGAAACTAGTCTATGCAAAAGAGTGAAGAATGACGGAGCAGCTCTGTACGAGTCACTAATCTGGCACAAGAGTGTTACAAGGTGGCGCAGTCTGCAAGTAGGGGTAGACGCAGGTGAAGACTAAAGACGACGTGACGACACTGCGACTGTTAGTAGCGGTAGTGACTTGCAAGCATCGGCGAAATGATGCAGCGACTGTCAGTAGGGGTAGTGACTTGCAAGTGACGACAGAACGATGTAGTGACGTCTCTGTCCACAAAGAAAATGCCATCTTCCTACACCCAAGAAAACTGTGACTCAGTCCGATCACATTGAAGTAGCACTCTGCTACCTACTTTTGAGGCATCAGCCTCCACTTCCAGGAGCAGTGGCTTTGCTACTGCACAGCAGCAAGGGTCTCACAACGCACAAGATCGACGACACGAAAGGTCTCACGACGCGCAGGAACAACGCTAACGCTGCAGATCGTTGTCAACACAGGCGGTGGTTCTGACTAGGCAGGACCAGCGCAGAGCGCAGCTGCCAAAAAGGACTTAGGGCCTCGAACCCAAGGCGACGACTTCTCTCGCAGAAAAGGCGCTGGCTCAGCTGGCTTGTCGGGTCGATACTGGCATGCACCAGCCTCTCGCACACCCGGCGCGGTGGAGAATGGGGACACACAACAGGCCCCGGACCCGAGGTGGGGACAACCAGTTCCCAAGGACACCAGGGACAAACTCAACCTGGGGGAACTGAGAAAACGTCTTTGACTATCCAGCCTACTACCCATAGCCTTTTAATCAAACTCACAGTTAATAATGGCTTCCTATTTCTATCGTAAACAGAGCACTTTATGTACAGCCAACAATCGACAAGATTTTAAATAAAAAGAGACACTTTACTTCTTTCAAAATTACTGTCTCAAAAGTTCAACACGCTGAGACATCATTTTTCTTCAAAATCATAACCTTCGCGTTAGCGAGGAAAGACTACCATATAGACCTTCACAATGAGCGAAGGTATAATTAGAGTATCATTACCTTCTCTCATCTCGTTCCTAAACAAAAGGTTTTGATCATTTCACAAGATAATGTTTTAACATTTTACAAGATCACTACCTCTCAAGAGAAAACGTTTTCATTCATCTTTCTTTTTCATCTTTTGTTAATCAAAAGCAACTATTGCCCATTATCAATATTCATCTTACATACATGACACAATCTTTGCGCATTCTTGTTTAACATCAGGTAGATGTTCACTATACAACTAGCCGCCGTGGCGAAGTGGTTAGCGTCGCGGACTCCCGGCTGGGAGGTCGTGGGTTCGAATCCCCATCAGAGTCAGGTGGGTTTTTTGCCCCGACCGGCTCCTACCCAGAGTTGAGTTTGCTGCGGACTCAATTGGAAAGACTGGGACCACACAGTCGAGTTTCATCCACTTAATGGATGCGTTTCTGAGAGTGTTGCTCAAATTTTTCCTGACCAACACTGCAAGTGCCTGTATCTCTCGGGCCTGGTTGACCCCAGGATATATTATGAAAGGAAACGTAGAGAGTACAGCCCTGTCATAATCTCAGACCGAAATGGAAATCCGTAGCATCATCTTAATCATCCTCATTCTCATTGATCAGCATTAAAAAAAAAATGTCTCAAGTTCTGTGGCCCTTCATGCCTTGCTCTTATGGTGACCTCAATTTCGATGTCTTCTCCACGTCTGTGGCCTTGGTTTGGTTCCGTCGAGTCACCGGTATCGGCGAGTCCATGGGGGCTGTCTTTGGACGGACGTTGTGGGTGCCCTCCGGAGGAAGGGTTCACTCATGTCGGCTCCGCGATTAAGCAATTATTGTCGTCAGTAGGGGGCTTAGTAGGTGGTGTCCTGCGTATGTTAGATCAGAACAGGCGCCACTGAATACCACCGAAGTGACTTGGCAGCAGTGCAGTGTCTCCTCTGGTGGGTTGCCTCTTGACGACTTGACATTGACTCCTCCTTGTGGATTGCTGGTGCCGGGGCTGCGGTGGGGCCGACTGGGCTGTGGCTGTGGACAGGTGTCGGAATGGGCGGCGTGGGTGCACTGCCTCTGAGGTGGCACAGAGGTTGGGACAGCAAAAAAAAAAAAAAAAAATGTTCCCTATACATCATAAAACATAACATAGCATAAGCTTGCTTTAAATAACTCTCAACATTATTCCATACATTCCTATCCATCAGTAATAAATACATAAGAGAAAGATTATTCATCACTGGTATCCATCAGCAATACATACATATGAGAAAGGTTTCCATTTAGCTCCCCACATCGGAATCTAGAAGGATTTCCGCTTGGCATCCCACGGTATAAATCAAAGTAATTCGGGGACACCATGAACACACGACAGTTTTTATTGCTCATCTCCGGAGCTCACCATTGTGACCCTTTAACAAAAAATAAACAACTTTGTTTTTTTTTTTTCCTTTTTGAATCAATAATAAAGCATAAGCCGTTTCTATTTTTCGATCACAGCATGCTTCCTCTGCTTTCTATCCGACATAGGTTAAACGATAATTTACTCCTACACCGTAGCAAATCAAAGCATAGCAAAGCCATGAATGTTTTCTCTTTTTTTTTTTAAACACACAAAACAACTTCACTGCCCACTGAGGAAGTTACAAACTCGTAACAGTGGGGAGAAACGATTTCGATTTGGACTCTCAATTTGTTAACTAACTCAACATACCTGGCTGTCACAACAACTGAACTGAGTCCCTCGTCGGCTGGTCTGCGTAGGCGAACTAGCCGCAATTTCTTCAGAGACTGGTTGGCTACTCGCGTTCACTCGGTTTATATGGTGTGCAGGTGAACACCAGTTAACCGACCTAACCAACCGGTTTTTCGGTAAACATGCTCCGGTAAGCGGAGAGTTTTATAAAAACTGTGATCGGACAAAAAACTGGTTCATCACAATAATCCCCTCCTCAAAAAAAAAAAAAAAATGGAAAAAAAGACCGAATTGTTTTTACTAAGAGGAAGTATACTGATACTCCTAACCAAAATGATAGAAAGACATATGAAAGGCAGCAAACTCTGGAAAACTCTGGAATACAGACAAAGTGATGTCTAGGGGATCAAATGGTCCTCACAAGAACGTGACAGAAGGTCAGCATTGATGATCCTGGAACCGACCTGACTTCAAATGAGAAATCCTGCAGTGGCAGAGCCCAGCGCATAATCCTGGAATGTTTGAAATTCGACGTGTGTAGATACATCAATGGGCGATGGTTTGTCTGCAGAATGAGCTGGGCTCCCCAAAGGAATCGCACAAAACTTTTGTACAGCCCAAACTATGGCTAGACATTCTCGCTCAATTGTACTGTAAGCTCTCTCACGGTGTAGTAGTAGTTTACTAGCAAACACAACTGGGTGAGAACGTCATCATGTTCCTGAAGCAGAACAGCACCCGGTCCTACAGAACTGGCATCAGGTCTAAGAACAAAGACATTACCTAGTCTAGGTAAGGGTAGACCAGGTCCAGAGGACAGAATGCTTTGAATCTTGTGCAAGGCTTCAGAACACTGAGGGTTCCAAGAAATCAATCGTCCAACACGACCAGTGTCCTTAATCAGATCCGAGAGTGGAGCACTGAGAGTAGAAAAGCGAGGAACATATCTTCTATAAAAGCGGAGTAAGCCTAATAGAGATCTGACTTGCTTCCTGATAGTAGGGATGGCAATCTTCAAGATTTTGTCAACCTTTTTCCTTGACAGGGCGCATGGTAGCACCTTCAACCGTGTGACCTAGGAATTCCAGTGATGGAATCCTGACTCGACTTTCGAAGGAAGGGCTGTGAGGTAGAAAACCCTCAGACAAGAAACGACACCTCGCACATGGTGGAGATGTGCATCCCAAGACACACTATGAATGAGTATGTCACCAAAGAAGTTGACAGCAGAGAACTGGTCCATATTGAGCATACGCATCATGCGAGCAAAAACACCAGATGCCGACACAAGACCAAACGGCATCCGGTTGAATTGAAAGAGGCCCAGATGTGTTGTAAAAAGCCATCTTGGGTCTATCTTCAGGCTTCACAACTATCTGCCAACATCCCTTAGCTAGGTCAATTTTCGTGAAAAATTGTGCATCTGCCAATCTGGCGAACAGACCTTCTATATCAGGGATAGGTTCAGCATCAAAGACAGTGACTTTGTTCAGTGATTGAAAATCGATAGAAAAACGGCATATACCATCCTTCTTTCTCACCAAGAAAACTGGAGAAGCGTAGGGACTATTGGAAGGCTCGATAATACCTACATCCAACATAATTCGAACTTCTCTATCCACGACTTCTCAGGCAAGAAAAAACGAATATCATAGGACTTCTTTTTTTTTTTAAGCAGAGTCGATAGAATTCTCCACAGCTATCCTACAGGAATCAGCGATAACGTTATTCAGCTCAAACAAGTAAGCATACAGAGGCTTAGCATCTGAATCCTGGTTATCTGCTTGAGTCCAAGACTCCTGTAGTAGGGCAATAGGGCCACCTACTTGGCGACCGAACAGCAACTCAAAGGGTGAGAAACCAGTACTTTCGGACGGGAGTTCTCTACATGCAAACAACAGAACAGGTAGGTAACGATGCCACGCCTTTGGGTACGAACGTACTACGTTCTTAAACATAGACTTCAGAGTACTGTGAAATCTCTCCACGCGTCAAGTAGCCTGAGGATGATAAGGGGTAGTCCTGATTCCCTTGGTACCACACAACACATGAAATTGTTTCATCAAATCAGAATTGAACTGGGTACCTTGGTCTGAGAGTATCTCTTTAGGAAAACCTAAACGCGAGAAGATACCCAACAACGTTTCAGCTATGGCAACAGAAGAAATGTCTGTCATGTGACGTAACCTCACATCAAGGCATGTGACGCTCCATCATATGTAGAATAGTGATATGAATCATTTCCCCCATGCCACAACTAAAAATGAAGAATATTCATGTAGCTTGACTAGTGTAGCAGGCGTCCCCAATAATTGTGTGAGGATCACTCATTAAAATAAACAAGGTGAAAAGTGACCACTGAGAGATAGTTTAATAAGGGCTGGTAAGGTGCTGATCATGTGTTTTGAACACTGAGTATGCACTCACTAAGACGAGGGAGGAAAGAATTAGTTTTAGCCAGGAGATGGCCTAAAGACTCGAACCTGTCAGGACGTTGGTCTAGGGGTCCTCACCACTGACCAGTCATTACCAGGTGAGCCATAGATAGTTGGGAAAAAGGTTCAGGGGAAAACCTAAAGAAAAGAGAAAGAAAGAATTCATATGTTGAATTGGGAAGCAGGTTACTTATACGAACCTTATTCG
>JADBJO010011331.1:17500-23201 GCA_016801955.1 Conus betulinus | reverse complement strand
ACCCCGTCAGCTATTCCCCCTCTGATGCTGCGACAGCATCTGTTTCTTAAGTGCTGAGACGGGTGTTTAACGATGGCCATGGTGTGGGGAACACACCGATAGTTCAGCCCCAGCAATTGAAGACCCCGGGTAGAGGAGTCGGATCTCATCGTTTCCCCATGACAGGAGAGTTCAAGGGGTCAGCACGTTTTCTGATGCGGCAGGGTATCATGACAGTATGGGGCGAGTGCTTCCTCTGATGCAGGTATGGTATCATGAATGCATGAATGATTTATTCCCCTGGTCTGGATCTTGGGCATGTTATGTAAAAAGGTCATAACTTTATATTCTTGGAGGATGTGGGTATTCTTTCTTCGTCAAGAAGGAGGAATCTTGTCAGAATTTATTGATATCAATTCGTAACTTGTTTTATCTCTCAGTGTGAAGAGGGGGAGTGAAAACATGTATAGAATTTGTTTATTAATTGTTCGATTCATTTAGTAAAATGTTTTCCTGGAGGAGAGGGGGGAGAAGAAAAACATTCGGTAGTGCGCCTTTTGGTTGATTGGAAGATTGCGTGTGCGTATGGAGTAAATGCTGTCATGAATGCATGTGTGCAAGAGTGGCAGTGTGACAGTGGTGACCCCGACGTAGCTACCGTTGTTTTTTGTTCCCCCTGGAAAAAAGAACAAGATGCAAAGCATATAAACGTACTCCCAGTACATCCTGAATACGCGTGATATATTCCATAAAGAGGAAAAACCATCTTGGGCTGGTCAAGAAGAAAAATAAGAAAAAGAAACACCCAAAGGTGCTGGGGAGGACCCAGAGAAACACTGTCTTCACCTGCCTTTAGAGCATGCCTCTGTTAGTAATGGTTATTTCTGGTAAAATTGGCCACCATCTGTGACCTATAATGAACACACTTACAAATTTGCAGAAAGATCAGCCAAGAACTTTCTGAGATTTCTCGTAAGGAAGAAAACCATTATGGGACGTTAGTAACAGCTATAACGGTAAACCTGAACATCGGGCAAATTTTCAGAAATATCAGCCATGTACTTTCTGAGATATTCCATGAAGAAGGAAAACCGTTAGGGGGCATTATAGCCATTAATTACGGCTATAATGGTAAAATAAAACATCGGGCATCACCCGTGACCCAAGTGCTTTCTGAGATATTCCATAAAAAAGAAAAAAACGTTATGGGTTGTTATAGCCGTTAGTAACGGCCATAACGGTAAACTAAAACGTCGGGAATGATCCATGACCCATAATGAACATACCTGCTAATTTTCTCAAAGATCAGTCAAGTACTTTCTAAGACATTTCATAAAAAAAGAAAAAAAGTTATGGGCCATTACAGCCGTTAGTAACAGCTATAACGGTAAATTGAAACATCGGGCATCATCCATAACCCATAGTGAACATACCTGCTATTTTTTTTACTAAGATCTGCCTAGTACTTTCGAATATATTCCATGAAGAAGAAAAAAACGTCTCAGGCTGTCACAGCCGTTAGTAAAGGCTATAACGGCAAACTAAATATCGGGCATTATCCATGACCCAAAATGAACATACCTGGTATTTTTTTTCTCTCTTGTAACCTGTCTGCCCTATCTACGCATTGTTGCACATAGCTGGTAAGTTTTTCTCTCCATCAAAATCCAAGCGTTCCACTTGATGAACATAATTATTCATCAAAATCACCCTTAATGAACTGTCACAGATATAAACACAAAACAATTTCTAAGTATGAATAAAAAATTAGGTGTTTGTCACGGGCGGACCAGTGTTTGAATATACATTGAGTTTTAATGGGCTGTTCATCATAGAGGTTGACAGCGGCTTATACCTAGTATGTGGAGGTGCAGAGGAGAGGGGGGTAGCTCCTCTGTCACATTCAGTTTGTGCACCTCCCGTATGGATCATGCATCCCCTCAGTAAACCCTCACATAGGTGTAGTGTGAGAGGGAAGAGGGAGGCCTGGATGAAGGGTGTGTGTGTGTGTGTGTGTGTGTGTGTGTGCTGTCATTTTAATAATGGTGCAGGGAAGTGTCTTGCACGTGTTCTGTGCGTAAAGTGTGTTGTTAATGCTTAGCATGGGTTGAATGTAAGTATGTGTTTTATGTAGGGTCGAGGGGGAACCTTCTTCGCTATGCCAGTGTTTGGCACTCTCATTCTTTTTGCTTTTGCTTTTCCGGTAAGAGGCCACGTCCTCCGTTGGTAGCCATATTTATTTTTCCACTTCGTCGTGGAGAGTAGCGGAACCGGACCGGAACCCTTCGCTGGGTGGAAGGCAGTCCACTGAGCTTTGGAAGGATCTCAATCCTTGGGCTACCAACAACATTCTCCCAAGTCGTCCCAGACTCTTACTTCCTTCATTTGAGGTGGCGCATCTACTGGTGGGGCTTTGGGCTCTTTGCTGAGTGAAGCTTGCCATAGCTCTCTTCTGTCTTAACCCGCCGTTCTGGTAAATATATATGTATAAATATGGTGTGTTGTATTCTCGTTGGGTTGGAGAGTTTGTACACCAAGATGGGATTGGCATTTATTCGGTCAGTACATATTTAAGTGGCGTTGAGGTCATTTTTTTTAAGTTGGATGTTAAGCAATGGCTCTGTTTGGGAGCTACTTGTAGGCTTGACATATGTATCTAGTTCTGTATTGGAGTCGGTCATATTTGGATAAATGTTGGAGTCGGTTATTTATTTATTTTTATTTTTTTTTAAACATCAAGCCGGGTCCAGAACGGAACGAGTTGCCGCCGACTAACATTCAGTCGACTAGCGGAGATTTCCGATGTGGCGCTCCCACCATAGGTCCCGTTCCCTGTCTTGTTTGTTTGTGTCTGTCGTTTTTTTTTTTAATTATTAGTTTTTTTTTATGTAAGTATTTGTAGATAATATGGAAGAATGAATGAGTTTTATGGAATTTCATCTGGCATTAATTTAAAATGTAATGTGAACTTCCAAGAGTTTATTGTATTGTAATTTGTAATGTGAATGAGACGAAATTTAGAATTGTAGTAAAGGAAAACAATGAAATGAGGAAAACAACAATGATTCAGGAACAGATGAAACCAAAAGAAAAACAGATTGTAATTTTTTTTTTTTTTGAATTCTTTAAATAGTTTAAGCTGTACATACACGGTCCACACATGCCCTGCATTCACACACATAATCCACACATATCATGATTATGCGGCTAGAGAGACTGACATCCGCCGCAGGGCGACTTTTCGTTTTTTGGGGAGATAGGTCACAGTTGCTGACGTTGGGCGACCTGGAGGATGGTCCCAGAGAGGAGGATACCGGAGCCAAGCCTGAGGAGTGCTGGAGGAGTCCGGCGCAGGAAGGAGTCTTCTAGACGCCAGTGAAGAGAACAGCCAGTCTTGCTCCGGAGATCTAATCAGCGGGACAGTCGTCAACAACCCAGTTATGTGACAAGTGTGTGTGGTGTATGGGCTGTGGATCTGTGTGCGTGCGCTAGTGTGATCTAACGTATAGTGTTATACCCTGTTTGTTGTATTAGTTTGTTTCTCCTTTTCCTCTTCTGTTTGTTGGGGGTAGCTTTAGATGGTGATAGGTTGGATGGCAGTGGGATCAGGGTGGTGGTGTTTTTTTTAGGGCTCCCCACTATCGGGTTATTTTGTCCCTTAGTGATAGTTAGCTCCTGATAGGATCTACACTCTTCTTTGGTTATTTTTTTTCTTTGTAGTTATTCTTTTTTCCTGCCTTTCCTCCCTCTTCTTTGATAGGTGCCCCCATTTCATAAATGGAATGTATGTGTGAGTGACTGGGGTGTTTTAATATATTTGGGTAAATTTGTATATTTAAAATTTAATAAAAATATCATTTGTTCTGTACTTCCTGGAGTGGTCTGGAGATAGTGAGTGGTTCAGTGTTGTGTCTCTATGCTCTTTGTCTGTCCCTGCCTCATTACCCTGACAGGGTCTTTTACCCTTGACAGCGATATATGATGGTGTTATATGTTTCACAAAAGCACACGTACTATAACATATACAAATAAAGAATTCATTTTCCGGTGTAAACAGAAAACAACTTACTAAAACAAGATAGATATGAAACCCAAGGAATGTATATTTCCAAAAGTATTTTGTTTTCGAAAACAGCTATCAATTTGGAATTTAAAAAAAATGAAGTTCAATGCTAATCTGTTTCTTTTTCCCAAGAAAGAAAAACAAACACAATACTAAAGTTTTTTTTTTTTCCTGGAAATAAATTCTTTATAAAGTGCTTCCATGCTTTTGAAATCACAGCTGATCCAGACAGAGTGGACACGGAGCTGGAGGATCATCTGATTTACCCAATTTGACCTGGTTTGAAGTTTAGGGTTGAAGGTCATATACGGTACTGAGGACGAAACTGACTGAGAGGTGTCATGCTGGCACTGCTTGATGGCCTCCTGGTTTCTCTTGACATCCTCTTCTTTCTTCATATCTCCTATTACCAGGTCCCTCTCTACTTTCCTTTCCCTGCAATGTAACGCAGTCCATCTATACAACTCACCTATAAATCAGTAGAGAAGGCATCCGAAGGCGTTCATGAAGCTAAGTACGGCAGAATTGTGAAGAGAATTCTACTGGAATAGAATTACATGAGTCTAACGTAAGCAATGAGTCTTAAATATTTCAGTGAAGTTTAAAGTTTTGAATACTCTTGTGTATTATTAAAAAAAAAACGAATTTCATTTGAACATGTTCATAAAGAAAGATATCAATGTATGTGCCCTCAGAAATCAGCATTTGTCAACCCATCTGTGAGCACGTTCCATGGACGTTAGATCTTTAAAAACCTACAGCTAAGAATCTAAAAGAATCAAGTTTTTAAACCCATTTTCATGCTGTATCATTCCCAAAAAATAGCGCACTACCAAACTTTAAAAGTCTTTCGAGCACTCTCTAGACCTTTCGCATAATGTTAAAAATATAAGCGTATAGGAACTCAATCGTACACGCAGCAGCAAATATTCTACTATTGTCAGCTTCTAGTCGACTCGATCATTCTTTTCTAGAATTCTGCGTCTTGGTGAGCTCAACCGATAAAATCGCGACAAGCATATGCAAATGTGATTTCGATTAGCTTCTACAACATTCTCAAACATTCGGTAATGCACTACAGAGACCTGGTGAACATTTTAATATAAATTTGAATAATGTAATCACATTATCAATCGATCCGAACACAAAACTGGACCATTACGCATACGTTCACTTTCCAGGTGTGTTAAATACATCAACGATAGCACTACATTGACTGAATATACAAAGTTCTAAAACCGATTAATAAAAGGAGGCTTGCAACTCGTCATTTATTGCTGTGGCTTTCGCAAAAGATCCTCCTTTCTTTTCTCCGTTTTAAGTTGTAACACTTACTAAGCATCCTTTCTATGTGGTGGGACTTCATACTCAGTGTATTAATTATAACTTACATGTTTGTGATTAATTAACAAAAGTGCCGAAAATGAAAGCAAAGTGCTCTGTTTGGGACCTCGGTGAGGACAAGTCTCTGCTGTAAGTGTGGGACCACAACACACGCATAACATCTGGCACTCGTAAAGTCTCATCACCAACTTTCGGAAGAGAAGGGCAGTTTTGACCTTTGTATGGATGACACGTTACATACAGCATGCACCCTGCGTGAGAAATGGAAAGAATGAAGGATGTAAGGAAACTGAGTGAATGAATATTGACTGGACG
>JADBJO010011331.1:0-12500 GCA_016801955.1 Conus betulinus | reverse complement strand
ATTCAGCTTTTCAACACATTCAACCCCAAACGATTTTAATCAAGAGACATTTTTCTCCCTGTTGGTGCTTTAATTAATGAGCAGCACATAACGGCTAAACTAAACTAGCACTATTTGAAACAAAAATGAAGAGGGAAAGGAGGGAGTAAGGGAGGCCATACACATAAAGTATATTATACATACATTTATAAAGCAAAATTACGGAATCCTCATTTTTTTTTAAGTTTAAGTTAGATCAAACAACATAAGAAATCAATTAAACGAAGAAAGCCTGGCGACTAAAATCAGAATTTGTCATATGAACAACTGACTTTCATGCTTGTAGTATTGATCATTTAGATCAAAATACCGAAGAATTATGTTTGTAAAGCGTGACTTGTTTAGGCACATCAGACAAAGTAAATGCAATAAAAGGAACAAGGTGTTAGGATTTGATGTTGTAACTATTTTGTTTTGAAATAATTGGTTTTCGTAATAACTTTGAATTGTATGTCTCAATTCTATAATGTGAAATTGATATACCCCCAAAACAGGCGCCCTTTGGTAAATATCAGAGACTGGTGGCTCTGTCGACTTGGGACCCAGGGGAGGGCAGAGTAGAGAGTGACTGGTCACTCCTCTTTCCCTGCAACAGCCCCTTTAAGGGTGGTGCAGTGGAACGCTGAAAGTGTCCGGCAGAAAAAGAAACAGAGCTGCAGATTTTCCTCAAACTAACCAAATCGATGTAATCTGCATCCAGGAGACATAGCTACCAGAAAACCACCGTTTCTTTGTCAGAGGATGTGAGATTTACTGCAGAGACAGACAGACAGGATCCAAAGGAGGTGTTCTAACCCTCGTCACTCATGGCATCCCAACAGCCCTGGTGGCCCAGTCAACAGATGAAGATCTAACTTTATCACCATCAAGATTCTCCTCCAAGGTGAAGACTACCTCATCACAAACTGCTACAGCTCTACAAACGCAAGCTGAACCTCCTTACCCTCCAGCTATCAAAAGTGAAACACCTCATCATTGGTGAGTTCAACGGTCACTCGCCTGCATGGGGATACGACTCCACTAATACCAGAGTGGAGGAGATCCAGGACTTGATGATGGACAACCACCTAGTGCTGGTCAACAAACCTGAAACGATCATCATACTACTCGATCATGGATACTACTCCCGAGCCTGGAGGACAACATCCACTCCAGACCTTGCCCTAGCTACAGAGGTCGTTCAGAAGCGGACCGGTAGAGTTGTCAACAATCAACTACTAGGTAGAGGCGACCTTCTGCCCATCACCCTACTGGTTGCTGACACAACAACCTCTACAGAATACATCAGGAAAGGGGGAAGCTGGAACTTAAAAAAAGCATAATGGCTACCAGACTAAGCAAGTCACTCAGTTAAAGAAGTCGACTCACTGTGTGCGTAGCTTTCGTCGGCAATCCTGCCGACTTCTTCAGCGCAACTGTTGGTTTGAGAACTTTCAAAAAAGCAGATTGGAACAAATTCCAGCTCCTTGCAGAAGACTTTTCAAACGTCACCCTCACAGGAGACATAAACAGAAATGTAAAGTTGATGACAGCAGCCATTTTAGAGGTGGCAAAGGGGTCCATTCATGTGGCTCCAGAAAGAACTACAAACCATACTGGTCCCAAAGCCTGGCCAGCCTTCACCTACAGCTATCAGAAGCCAGAGAAGCAATGGAGCAAAACCCATGTACACAAACATTAGCTAGGCACAATGAATTGAAAGAGAAATTCAACACAGTACCAACACAAACGAAATCCAACAGTGCTGGCATGAAATAACTTCCGCACTCAGCCTGGAAAACAGCACTAGGAAGCTTTGGAAACTGATCAAGGCATTGAACGATGATGTCACAAGTACCTGCCTCACCATACTGTTAGAGTATAATGGGTTCCAATGCAGGGAAAAGAGCTGCAAACCTCCTTGCAAGTGTCTTTGAGGAGGAAAGTAAAATAAGGGTACCAACCCAAGGAAGATAAGAATTAAAAACAGTAACTTCAAGAGAAAAACACGGCAATAATCAAACTTTACTGCACCTTTGACATCAGATTTCACTATGGCAGACCTCAACGATGCTATCAGAGAACTCAAAAACGAGAAATCCCCAGGCAAAGATGGAGTCTGCAACGAAATGATCAAGCACCTTGGGCTCTCTGCCAAAAAGAAACTGCTTGAGCTCTTCAACCTGTCATGGAAGTCAGGCATCTTCCCATTGGCTTGGAAGGAAGCTGTCATCATCCCAGTCCTCAAGAAAGGAAAAGATCCGAAAAAGAAATCCAGCTGCAGGCTAATCAGCCTGCTCAGCTGCCTTGGCAAGGCTCTCAAGTGCATGGTCACCAAACGACTAATGTGGCATTTAGAAACCAACAACTTGATCACCAAAGAACAGACAACTTTCAGAAAAAAAAAAAAAAAAAAAAACAGGAATACTGAAGATTAGCTCATTCACCTGGCACAGTCCATAGAAAATGCCTTTCAGGAGAAAAACAAGGCCATCACAACCTTTTCTGACCTGTCAAAAGCTTTTGACAAGGTATGGAAAGAAGGCCTCCTCCTGAAACTCAGGAATTGCTGTATGCATGTTCAGCTGGCTCAAGAGCTTCCTGTGCCACAGATCCACAAGAGTAAATCTCGACGGCAACCTGAGCAGCAAAGTAAAGATCAGCGAGGGGGTGCCACATCACCCAGGCCTCTCCAAACACATCTCCAGAGCCCTGCATGCTGACGATTTTGCAATGTGGAACGCCTCAGAGTCCATTGTAACTGCAACAGTTAGGATGCAAGATGCCCCCACTAACACCTCCAAATGGGCGAAAAGACGTCGTGTGTCACCGCCAACAGTCTGAAGACAGTGGCCACCTGCTTCTCTCTCTCCAACACCCGAGAGAAATTCAGTCTGACTGTCAACAACCGATACATGCCACAAGATGACACTGCCACTTACCTGGGAATCAAACTGGACAAGAGGATCACGTGGAATCCCCACATCTAGGAGATGGAGAAAAGAGCCACAGGACGACTATCCATCATGAAGAAACTGGCTGGCACCCAAATGGGGAGCCAGCAGTTGCATCCTCAGACAGGTGTACACAGACAACATCCGACCGGTGATGGAATACGGATCAGCAGCATGGGCCACAGCTGCCAAGAGCAACACCAGCAGACTGGCCAAAGTTCAAAATGCAGGTTTGTGACTCATCACCAGAGGGCTAAAAACAACACCTATCAACGCCCTCGAATCAACAACAGGACTCCCCTCACTTGACATCAGACGAGAAGAGAGGGTCCTCACCCAGAATGAAAAGCTGCAAAGACTGCTCTCTCGTGCAGCCCACCAAGTCATGCAGGAGCACATACACAAGAAAACAGACTTGAAAGGAGCAGCTTCAATCATCGGGCAAAGGAACTGATGAGGACCCAAAGTGACGTCCTAGCAAGCACTCCTGAAGAACGAGAGACACAGGATGCAGAAGAGTGGAGCACCATAGACGATGTTACCCTCGCCACTGACATTCCAGGTGTGACCAGGAAAGGAGACCAACCTGACTACATCCTCAGGTCCCTGATGCTGGAAATGCTGCATTCAGAATACAACACCTCTGTGTGGACCCACATCTACACCGATGGATTCGCCGATGCAGCTGTAAAAATGGAGGAAATGGGATCCTCATCTGCCTCCCTGTGGACGAACCCTGCCAAAGTCTCTGCCTGCTGGACGAAGATCAACAAACTACAGGGCTCAACTTACTGCTGTAAGAGAAGCTGCCAGACTCATTAGTGCAGAAAAAAACCTGCTTTAGCACATCGTTATCCTGACAGACTCTAAACCTGCTATCCAGAATTTATAGTCGCCCAGTGACAAGCTGGAAAGAGAGACAGTGCAACAGCTTCAAGACCTGTCACAATGAGCTCATGCGACTGTCCAGTGGATCCCTGCCCACTGCGGTCTGACAGGAAATGACAAGGCAGACAGGCTTGTCAATGTGGGCAGCAGGCTCAAGCAGACAAACCCGCCCATCTCCTATAGGGAGGCCAAAACAGTCAGTAAAAGCCATTACAAAAGACACTGGGAAGAAGAACACAGACACCCACCTGATGATCAGCTGCCCCAGCTACAGTAACACCAACAGACCACAATCTTCAGACTACGAACTGGTCGCTGCTGTTTGTGAGCCCATTTCCATCGTATTGGGCTATCGCACACATCTGATTGCCATTGTGAGACAGGCCCACAACCCCCCAGCACATTCTTCAGTCCTGCCCCCTTATCAGGATGCACGGACACAGCGATGGCCACACGCAGCCACGATTGCAGCAAAGCTTTGGGGCACAATGAAGGATCTGAAGACAACAGCAGCCTTCATCCAACAAATTGGTCTGGAAATCCGAGTCATGATTCTGGAACGCAGAAGAAGAAAGGTAAATATTTCTTTTCATGCTTACATGTATAATGCTCTCTCTCTCTCTCTCTCTCTCTCTCTCTCTCTCTCTCTCTCTCTCTCTCTATATATATATATATATATATTATATATATATATATATATATATATGTTGTTGTTGTTAAAAACAGAATGGTAAAAGGAAGTTTTAAAATCGACAGGTCTGTTTCGAGCGCTGGCTCTCCTCAGGATGGTTTTGGGTTGTCTACTGCCAGTGTTATATGGCCCCAATGTCACTGTTTACACGTGCGGATTGGCTGCACGTGTTGTTCGGTTTTCAGGTTGTTTACAGTTCAGGGTGCGTTTGCTGACAACGATTTCCATTTGTGCTTGCAGTTGTTTACTATTTCTACTTTAGTATTTAGAGTTGCTAAGTGTGGTTTGCATAATATCAACCATTTTTCTGTTGAACATAGTTTGCATCTTTTAGAAATGTTGTTGTATGGTGATGCTCTTTTTAAGATTTCCAGGATATGTTATGGTTGATTTTTTTGTCTTTAAGTCTCCAAATATATTTGCTCAGTTCTGTTCTGTTTTTGTATTTTTCTTTTGTGAATGACTGTTTATGGTTTGCGTACCTGGCTTTGAAGTGATTTTCAGTGATCCCTATGTATGTTTCTTTTTCATTTTCTGATGTCACAGTGGCTTGGTATACAATGTTGTTATAGAGGCATTTGTTGCTTAAGGGACACTGTTCGTTTTTAGTACAATTGCAGGATTTCCTTTCTTCACCCTTCTTTGCTGTGTTGCTTTTCATTTTGTTGGATGAATCAATTATATTTTTATGGTTAGGCATGCATGAATATGATAGTTTGATGGTGTTCTTGTTGAATGTTTTGGACAATTTGTGTTCTTTTGGGAAGGATGCTGTCAAAATTTTGAAGAATCCTTTCCCTACATTTGTTTTTACTCGTCCATCATATGGAGGGTTGTACCATGTGATTTTCCTTTTCCTGTTTTTTTTTTTTTTTTTTGTTTTTGTTCATGTTGTTATCTGGGTTGTATTGTAGTTTGTAGCTGTAACCACTTTTTTGCAATGCTTCTTGGTATACTGATGCTGCGTTGTTGAATACTCTTTCATTATGTGACAGATTAGATAATCTCTTGTTTATGCCATTGGGTATGGTTTTTAGTATAGATGGTGGGTGGTTGCTTTTGATGTTTACATAAATGGGTGTGTCATTAGGTTTCTTGTATGGTTTATATATGTGGTTGTTGAGGTCAAGTGTTATGTCTAAGTAGTTCACTACTATTTTGTTGCTTCAATGGCGATTTTTAAGTTTTGGTTTTGGAAAATTTTGCATAGTTCTTTTTTTTTTGTTTTCGATAGTTCTTGGATTGTTGTTTAGCGCGGCGAGGCCGTCGTCTCTGTACAGTCCGACTTGCTTTCCGAGTTGTTTTTGGATGTTGGATAGCATAAACAGTCCGACCAGTTCGCATGTTTCGGCACCGTCGTACAATCCCATGGTCACATCAAATGTTGAGTTTTTATTCGTTTTCTTGATCCATGTTTCATTTCTGCTGTAGAGTAAAGTTTTCTTGGTGTGAAGAATGATTTCCATTTCTGACCCTGTTATGTCTGTGTGTTTAGTAGCAAATTTCAGAGCTTTAGTGAGTAGCTCTTCATCTATGGATGGGTAGAATCTACTATGTCGAATGTGATGAATACTATGTTCTTCTGTTTGTTAAGTTTTTTGAACCATTGGATAACTTCATATGTGTTCTTCCAGAGGTTGATTCAGTGTTTGATTTTATGTTTTTTTATGGCTTTTTCTAAGATTTTCTTTCTTATTTTGCCCAGTTCAGATTTAGATGGGTTTATTAGTCTACATGTTGGGTTGTTGTGGAAATTGGGTTTATGGTCTTTAAGGGTTATGAAGGCTTCTTTTCTTGCTGTTGTTTCCACCCTGTCACCTAGATCCATGTGGTGTACGAGTTGTTTTTTTTTCGGAAGTTGTTGTGTATGGTTTTATCAGCTTTTTTGTAGTTTTTCTGAATTTTTTTTATCAAGAAGTTGTGAGTACTCGTTTGGTTCCATTTTGTAGTAATTACTGGTTTTGTCAGCCTTCACGAATTTTTTTGTCATTTTGTATTTGTTTTATTTCATTTTATAATGATGTTTGGAAATCATTGTTTGATTTTTTGAATTCTATGTTGGCTATCATTCTTTCATTTTATCCTCAAAAGATTTCATTTCATCTATGGCTGGTGGAGATCGCCATGATTTGAAGCCATATGTGTTTTTTGTCCTCTATTTTTGCATTTGGGTTTGGGTTCAGGAAGAAAACGTTTTTTCATCTCATGTTTTGTACGAATTTTTCAGTTTGCTCTATTAATCTTTTTTAAGTAGAATTGCAGTTGGAGAATGGTATATTTTTTGTTGATTGTCTAACATTGATTTCATCCATTTTAAAATTCATCAAGCCACAGTGCTCAACGTGAGGAGCTATTATCAAATTACCACTAAACACCACTATTATGCAAACCACGCTTAGCAACTCTAAATACTAAAGTAGAAATAGTAAACAACTGCAAGCACAAATGGAAATCGTTGTCAGCAAAACGCACCCTGAACTGTAAACAAACCTGAAAACCGAACAACACGTGCAGCCAATCCGCACGTGTAAACAGTGACACTGGGCCATATAACACCGGCAGTAGACAACCCAAAACCATCCTGAGGAGAGCCCAGCGCCGCTCGAAACAGACCTGTCGATTTTTAAAACTTCCTTTTACCATTCTGTTTTTAACAGATGTTGCTCCCTAAGGGGTCGAGCATTTTAAGAATTTTATTGGGCATTTTAGTGGTATTTTTGATATATATATATATATATAAGTTGATTTTATCCATTTTAAAATCTGTTGGTTTAGAGCGCTCAACGTGAGGAGCAGTCAAAATAATTGTGTTGCTAACCAACAATAACTTTAAAAAAGTGCTCAACCGGGTTGGGAGCGGCATCTGTTAAAACTTTGATTAAAATGTAAAAGCTAAAACCTACAGCGCTGTTTCTTGCTGGTGCAGTCGTCAGGGTATGGTGGGGTCGTTAGACCTCAACCAACATACATTTAAACCATACAAAAAAACAAATGACCCCACCTGTCTATGTAAATATCAAAAGTAATCACCCACCCTTCCATACTCAAAAACGATACCTAGAGGCATAAACAAAGAGATTATCTAATCTGTCGTGTAATGAAACAGTATTTAACAACACTGCAGCTGAATACCAAGAAGCGTTACACCACCAAGTGGTTACAACTACAAATTACACTATGACCCAGGAAATGATATGAGCAGACACAAGAAGAACAGGAAAAGGAAAAATCATATGGTACAACCCCCATACGATGGAAGAGTTAAAACAAACGTTGGGAAAGAATTCTTTAAAATTCTGACATCTTCTTTCCCAAAAAGAGCACAAGCTGTTTAAGATATTTAACAGGCACAACATCAAATTATCATACTCATGTATGCCGAATCTCAAAAAACATCATTGATTCAACCAACAAAACGAAAAGCAGTGCAGAGGCAAAACGAGGGTGAAGAAAGGAAATCTTGCAACTGTACCAAGAAACAACAGTGCCCTCTAAACAATAAATGCCTCCACAGCAATATCGTATACCAAGCCACTGTAAAATCAGAGAACACTGAAGAAACATATATAGGTATCACTGAAAACAGTTTAAAAACTAGATATGCAAATCATAAACAGTCATTTAACAAAGAAAGATACAAAAATCAAACAGAATTGAGTAAATATATTTGGAAACTCAAAGATAAAAAATAGACTACAACATATCCTGGAAAATCTTAAAAAGAGCTGCATCATACAATAACATTTCAAAAGATGATGTAATTTATGCCTAACAGAAAAAATATATGATCCTATGCAAACCAAAATTAGCAACCCTAAAACACTAGGATAGAAATGGTTAACAATTGCAGACACAAATGGAAGTTCCTATCAGGGAGCAGAAATCAAAAAAACATGAAAAAACACTGACCGCACGTGATGGCAGACAGCGAACACGTATAAAAAAAAAACACCGACAACACCGACCCCACCATACCCTGACGACTGCACCAGCAAGAAACAGCGCTGTAGGTTTTAGCTTTTACATTTTAATCAAAGTTTTAACAGATGCCGCTCTCCCAACCCGGTTGAGCACTTTTTTAAAGTTATTGTTGGTTAGCAACACAATATTATATATATATATGTATGTATGTATATATATAATCATACACAACAACACAAAACAACACTTTTCTTGACAGCAAATATTTCGGCGATTGCCTTTATCGATGCTTTGACAATGACGCAGTACAGAAACTCGTCATCCGTATAATGACGTATCACTAGGGAGACGCAACTCTCCAATGAGTCAAGCTCACAATGATAACCACGTTCGCGAATTTTCAATTTCTTTCTAAAGGCTGGAGAGAAGAGTGGGGGGGGGGGGGGGGAGAGAAAAAAGATTCAGGGGGCTGTAAGGGAGGGGCAGGCAAGAGGGGTGTCAGGCCCCTCACTATCACTCCAACCCACCCATCCCCCCAGATCACCTGACTCCACACCCCCCATCCAACTCGCCATCTCTCCCCACACCCATTCACTCATTTGCCTATCTACCCCAAGATCACCCGCCCCCATCCTAGCCCCCAAGTCCTGCACCCCCCCAGTCCCCCCCCCCCCCCCCCCCCCGGGACCCCCCTAATTATTTGTACCCCCCGATCCCCAGGGGCCAGCACCCAAGACCCTTAAACTCCCCCACCCCCCTAACATCCACGGACCCTACCTCCCTGCCCCCCAAGGTCCCCAAACCATTCTCCAGGCCTCCCACTCTTGGGTCCCTGACCCCAGCCCCTGGGCCATCTCTTATTCTCCCCTCACTCATCTCCCTCTGACCCGAGGATAGAGTTTGTCACTTGCAGATGGGGTCGTCTGCCTCAAAACCTCTCCCTTCGAACCCTATCGCCGTCTCTGTCCCATCTCCCCTCTCTCTCCCTCACCATACTCCCCACTATCTGCCCTCTTCACCCCTCTCCTTCCCTAACCAGTTAGGAGACTCAGAGAGTGTTGAGACCCGAGGATAGAATGTCCTGAGTTTGTTGATCCAGAACTGCTCCCTTGCGTGCCTGTGAGCAAGGTTGCCTGTGAAGACCTGCTCTATTGGCATGCACCTCATGTCCTGCAGTGTATGGGTCTTTCCTGTTGAAATAGCTAGTAATATGGGTGCCTGTGTTTTGCAGTATGTGGGTTCTGTGGAGGTAGAAGCGTGTTCTTAGGGCATTCTTTGTTCTCCTACATACTGCGCCCCATGACATTGTTGGCAGTAGAGCAGGTAAATGATGTTTGAATGCTTGCACGTCATGCTATGTCTGATGTTGAAGACTTCTCCGGTGGTGTCGCTGGAGAAAATTTGCTCTCCACCAGATGTTCTCTACAGATGACGCACTGTCGGTGCATCTCATCACCCCAGGCTATACTTGCATAAGCTTGACTTGGGGAAGGGAGGAGGGCATGATCAGGTTTGGGATGCTCCTGGAGTTTCTCTCTCCCACAACAGACATTTCAGACACAGCCTTTTTCATGTGTGCACTTGTGTGGAGTAGTGCCTGTTGCTGCCTGAGCCAGTCACGTAGTGGTGGGTGGAGGGGTGATGAGTGATGACGAAGGGGACCCTGGTGTGACAGTTTTTTGCCCTATACATTAACACCTCAGCTCTGGGGAGGCTTCATGCTTTGTCAAAGCCTGTTGTAGCTTGCTCGATCTGTAGCCACTGCTGAGGAAACATGCCCATGATGGTACCAGCATGTTTTTCAAAGTTTTTAGTCTTGGAGCAAAGACAGCAGAGCCTCAGGAACTGGCAGTAGGGGATATTGTTCTTATGTTGTGGATGGCATGCGCGAAGGTGGAGGTAAGCATGAGTGTCTGTGAGTTTTGTGAACAGTTCAGTGATGATGAAGCCATCATCAAATTTGATGAGAATGTCCAGGAATGGGATGGACTGTCTGGATGACTGGACTGTGAATTTGATGGTTTGATGGAAAGTATTGATGTGTTGGCAGAAGGTCTGCAGATCTTCCTCCGAGCACTGCCACAGCAAGATGTCATTGATGTAGCGTCTGCACATGCTGTTGTCGATATGGACAGGGCTTTCTTCCAGCATCCTCTTTTCCAGCCAGCCCATGAACAGATTGGCAATGGTTGGCGCCATGGGCGTGGCCATATGCGTCCTTCAAAGGTGAAATAATTGTTCCTGAGGACGTGAGAGACAATATCTGTAATGACGGAGTTCAGTGGGATATTGTCAGGATGGTGGAGCGTCAGATAGAAGGTGATAGCCTCTAGCATGTCATCATGGGGCATGTTGGTGTGCAGCCCTACTACGTCTACTGTCACCAAAATTGCTTCAGGACCAAAAGGATCCTCCCTGACGTAAGGTCCTCAAGCATCATTAGCATTGCAGTGGAATCTTGGATGTAGCTGGGCAGCCACAACGACTAGATTCTGTAGCCAGGAGTCAACTACCTGGGACATTTTGACTGTAGGGCCTTCCACTCCTGACACAACTGGTCTTCCTGGGGGCTATATGAGCGTTTTGTGGATCTTCGGTAGATGGCAGAGACGCTGTGTACATATTTTCGAAAAAGGCCCATTTGTACGTCTGGTCATCAATGTAGTTATTATCATGGAGTTTGTTGAGAGTTCATTGGACTTCTTGGCCACCTGCACTGTGGGATCTTTGTCAGCTTTGCTCTAATGTAGCTGGTTGTTCAGTTGTCGATCTGCTTCTTGGATGTAGTCCTGAACGTCCTGAATAACTACACTAGAGTTGTCAACAACCAACTAGGTAGAAACAACCATTCTGCCCATCACCCTACTTGTTGCTGACACAATAACCTCTATAGAGGTTTTTCTTATATTGATGGAGAAAAAGTGGAACGGGTAGAGGAATACAAATGTCTGGCACAACATTAGACAATAAGCTCACTTTCAATACACACACCAGGTCCGCATACAAAAAATGCCAAATTAGAATGCATTTCCTACGCAAACTGAGGAATCTGCATGTCCAGCCAAAAATTCTTCTTAAACATTTGACAGGAGTTTTATTGAGTCTGTCTTGACTTTTTCATGCATTTACTGGTATGGAAATCTTAATTTGAAAAAAACAGCAAACTCTTGGATAGCGTTGTGAACATCTGCGGCAGATTGTTGGTGAGAGACATGAGAGTATGAGTGAGTTGTATGAAAGGCGTGCGGCCAACAAGGCTCGTGCGATTGTTAGTGACAGTGGGCATACGCTTGCGCGACAGTTTGTGCTCCTTCCATCAGGCAGACGATTTTGTGTTCCCAGAGCTAAGCTGATGCGCACAAAAAGAGCTTTGTGTTCAAATCCATTGCGTTTTAACAAACAAAAACAGCGTGTAAGAAGCGCGATGGATCACCTGTGACACAAGCATGTGCGGGGTGTGTATGTCGTGAGCAAGCGGGAAAAGTATAGATGCGGAGTGTGGGTGTGTTTCTGTTTTATATGTCTGGAATATGTCCTCATCTTAATGATTTTTATGATAATCCCTCTCTCTCTCTCTCGATCTCTCTTCCGGGTCTCTCGCTCTCTCCTTCTCTCTCTCTCTCAATGTGCACACATTTATGATCTATATATAATCACGAGTGGATTTAGTGTGTGTCTTTATTTGCAGCTACCAAAGGAGAAAGATGGAAATTCCCATTTTGGTGTTTACATATTTCATGTTTTATTGTTTGTAAGTACGTTTAAATTTCCAGTGTCACGTTTTGTTAACTATAGATATGGAGGTTTAACTTTAGGGCCAGCGGTCCCCCCTGCAACTTCTCTTGGAACGAGAGCTCTAAAATTTTCGCCTGGAAATATCCTAGGAGCAGGGCGGAAGCTGGAATTCCAAACAGCATAATGCTACCAGGAGAACAGGTCCCTCCGCTTAAAGAAGGCAACTTGCCACGGTGTGGTAGCCCCTTTCTTCGGCCATCCGGCCACCTTCTTCAGACCCCTGCTGGTTTGAG
>JADBJO010011330.1:51312-65581 GCA_016801955.1 Conus betulinus | reverse complement strand
TGAAATTCTGCTTTCACAAGTGGACTTGAAACTTCCAGCAAAAATGTTTAGGAACCTTACGAAAAATCAAGTATTCCATCTTCTCAACATCTTTGTAACATATTTGTTCAGTAGCTTTTTCTTGAACGTTGCCTGTTACGCCTCGAAACGTTGGTGATCCCTGCCAATTGCTTTGGCATTACGAGAAGAAACCTAAGTTTGCCGAACCGAACAATGGTCCAAAGTCCACTCACACTGTGGGTCTTATTTTTGATGAAGTTTGTATAACACAATGTAAATGCTGTGGTATTTGCATGTTGTTTGTTCACAAACCTCGGATGGTAACTGTGCGTTTCTTTTTCTGGCTGTTTCATGTGTTTTTGGTGAGTTTTTGTTTGTTTGAATCAAACAGTGCTGTTTGACCTCACTCTCTCCTTCTTTCTGCGTGAAACAATTTAACTTGCTGTGTGGGCATTAACTGATCAAGAATTAAGTACATAAGTGAGTCGGTACTTAAGCAAAATCATAATGCAAACAAGTGAAACAATAAATAAGTCAAACGATGTTAGTAACACAGGGTCGAAAAGAAGTGGCCTCTCAAGACGGGAGACAACTTTGGTGGCATGAGTACAAGAAAGAAGGGTTACATTACTTCCCCTGACCGCCACGGGTTGGGGACAGAAATTAATTTGGGTTTTAGGTCAGCTGAGTAGAGGGCTCTTTCGGGTCGGCAGAAATGTTAAGCGTATCATCCTCTAAGGGAAAAAAAAGGGTGTAGCTTTTATGCCCAAGGCCTTGACAGTTTGATGCATGAGTGCGACAAGTTTTGGGGGCAAGAAAAACAGAGCCTCGTCCACCATTTCTTGCGCCCTTGGGAGAGAGAGAGAGAGAAGAGAGAGAGAGAGAGGAGGGAGAGAGGAGAGAGGAGAGATGATGATGATGATGATGATGATGTGATAATCTTTATTTCCAAGGGTAACAGATAAGCAAACATGTTTTTTTTTCATCCGGCCCTTGCCCCGTTTAAGGGATAAGTATGACTAGCGACTAAGACATACAAAACTTTTTTAACAAACACACATATCTTCATAATAACATTAAAAAGTTCATCCATTATAGTTAAGGCGTAGATGACTTTAAAGGAAAAAAAAAAAAGAGAGAGAAGAAACGACTGAAAACAACAAAACAAGAGAATAAAGATTACAAAGAAGAAAGGAGTCAACACATACAAAATATGGAATACGTGATCCTCTTATCGAAGAGAGAGAGAGAGAGAGAGAGAGAGAGAGAGAGAGAGTGGAGAGATTTGAGGGAGAGCCGGAGAGGAGAGGGAGAGAGAGAGAGAGAGAGGAGATAGAGGGCGGAGAGAGAGAGAGAGAGAGGAGAGAGAGTTGCATTCCTTTTTGTAAACAAACCCCCATATATATATATATATATATATAAAATAATAATAATAACATACAACAAACTGCTAAGGATAATAATTAGACATTATACAATGCATCAATAATATCAAGAGAGAGAGAGAGAGAGAGAGAGAGAGAGGAGAGAGAGAGAGAGAGAGAGAGAGAGAGAGGACCATAAACTGGAATATGGATGGAAAAGGTGAATCTGAGTATGAGTATTATTCTCTGCCTCATTTCATTTTCAATCTCGTTTCGATTAAATGAGGTTATTTGTATTTGTTTCTGTCTTTATGTTTGGTCTTTTGATCTCCCTTGCATCCTTGGGTAGATCCTCAAGCGTAGGCTCAAAGACTGTCCCCTACATTTTATTCTGTTTGCATAATGTCTTTAGTTTTTCAGCAACTTTTTTCGTCCCTACACTTTCGTTTGGTTTTTCATTTACTACACTTCGCTGGCTGCTTTGGGGGTGCTATTGGATTCTTTTTTGAAACCCTTGGTGGTGAGAAACACCACGGTATTATGGACTGTGGTGTGTCTCTATTTGACGCCAGGAGCACAAACGCAATTAGCCTTGTTTTTCTGATGAGTTACAATTCAGCTGAGATGAAAGGTCTCGGATTAGTCTATACGAACAGATGCGTTTTCATAAGAAAGTACGATGGTTTCCTCACGCAACTCGAGAAAAAGTTTTCGTATCTATAAAAAATTTATTTAATTTCATGTTTCCATTTTCACTCTGCCCCGAACTCCATGTCTTTACCAAATCATTATGAAGACAATTACGTTGTTGGTATGCACCAGTTTTCTCTCTCACTCCTAACTATTAGATTGTTCCTGTTTGTAATTTTCTGACATTACTCAAGTTTAATAGGCTGTGCCAGTCTTGATGGAAAATAACTCTACGATAGGTTTTTTTTTTTTTAAATTTGAGTAGAAACTGCTCTTCTTGTTCACTGAATGTGAGTACTTCTTTCATCTCTTTCCATCATACGCACACATTACAAGCTGTGTCTAAACCAACCACCATGGTAAAAGTAGTTTGCCCGGACGGGAAGGTCGTGAGTTGAATTCCCGTCAAAGCCATTTCACTGTGGGTTTTTTTTCAAACTGTCTGGGCTGGCTCCTGCCACAGGTGAGCTTGCTCGGGGAAGACCGGAACCACACAGTTGAATTTCATCCACTTCGTGGATGCGTGTCTGAGAGTGTTGCTCAAATTTCCTGACCAACGCTGCAGATGTCTGTATCTCTCGGGCCTGGTTGACGCTGGGGTGTATTATGAAAAAGTAAGCGTAGAGAGCACATTCATGTCATGCAGTCTCAGAGCAGAATGGAAATCTGTAGCACCATTTTCATCATCAGCATACAAAAGTGTCCGATTCTGTGCGTCTTCATACCCTGCGTTCACGGTGGCTTCGGTTGCCCCTTCACGTCTATGCCTGCAGTGTGGTTCTGTCGGGGTGACCCGTATGGGCAGCTTCATGGGGACTGTCACTGGACGGACGTGGTGGCGCCCGTGGGAAGGAGACTCGGTCACGCTGTGCTCCGCGACTAAGCAATTATTGTCGTCAGTCGGAGGCTTAGTTGCATGGTGTCCTGCGTATGTTGGAACAGAGCAGGCGTCACTGAACACCATCGAAATGACTCGTCAACAGGGCAGTGTCTCTCCTCTAGTGGGTTGCCTCTTGACGATGACTGCTCCCCGTGGATTGCTGGGGCGAAATGAGCGGCGTGGGTGCAATGCCATAGAGGACGTCGCGCAGATAAGATAGCAAAAGAAAAATAAAATCCCAAGACAAAACAAAACAACACGTGTGGTTAAACGTGGTTTGCCTCCCGAATTTTGATAACGTTGTCACCATTGAAATGAATGAGTATAACACACCCGCGCGCATGTGCACACACACACGCACGCACGCGCGCGCGCGCGCGCGCACACACACACACACACACATGCACGCACGCACACACACACACACACCACACACACACACACACACACACACACACGCACGCGCACGCACGCACGCACGCACGCACACATATACACAGACGTATAGCCACACACACGCACACACACACACACACACACACACACACACACTGATGTGGGCGTGCATGAAGAAATACACAAACACCCACAAGCGAATAAATGAGTAAAGAAATAAACCAGTTACACGAACTCCTAATTCAGGTGCTCGTCGTGTAAAGGGAAACAACTCATCGAAAAGTTCACCGCATCTCAGCAGACAATCTTCTCAGCAGTGCTCTCCCTCAACAGCACGTATCGAATGCCAGACGCGAAAGCCATTTAAGGAACACGGCTGCTACGTGTGTGCTCGATCCCATAGTAGTGCTCAACACACACACACACAACACACGTGCAACACGCGACTGCGTCTGCCGCCACACAAAGCACGAGCGAGGAAAGCTACGCTCTGGCTTTGATTTTCTGGCAGCGAGCACGCTTTCGTGCGTGTTCCTTCGGCGCAGTTCCGTTAAACTGGCGACTGTTCAGTGCAGAAAAACCTGTTTCTGGATGAATTCTTTTTTGGGGGGTGGGCGAGGAGTGAATGGCAGGTATGTTGTTCTCCGGAGACGTTTCAGTTCCCGCCACTGTATCAGTTTTTGTGTATGATCAAAAATGTTTGTGTGGGTTTTGCAGGTGCGACGTTATATTTTCGGTGACTGAAAGTGCACCTTATCGTCAACAAGCATAAAACCTCAAGCAATAGTCAGGCTCGCAGAAAAACGTGTGTGCGCCCCCTACACTAACAATAGCACCGTATCCTTATAGCAGTCCCAGATAGAGCATTTTGCCTTTATTTCAGTACTTTTGTCGATTAATCACAAATATGTGTGTACAGTTTATTAATGCACTGAGTGTGGTGGAACCCACACAAAAAAAAAAAAAAAAAAAAAAAAGGCTATTTTAAAAGAAAACAATCATGATTCTGTAATGAAACAAAGTGATGCACATTCCCTCATCTGGTGGAAATAAATAAATACAATCACAGTATTGTCTGCTATGCACACCTTCAGTGAGAACTAGGTCAGTGTGTCTGGTCACTCTGCGTGTGTGTGTGTGTGTGTGTGTGTGTTGTGTGTGTGTGTGTGTGTGTGTGTGACATGTGTTGTGTGTGTATGTTAACCAACCAGCCACACATGCTGCACTGTGCCAGAAGTTTCTATCGAAGGAAAGTGAACGGCCTAAACGGACTTCAGTACTAAATTTCAAGTTCAAGTGTATGAGAGAGAGAGAGAGAGAGAGAGAGAGAGAGAGAGAGAGAGAGAGAGAGAGAGAGAGAGAGAGAGAGAGAGTAGCAGGCCAGTAGTAAACAGTGGGATTTTGCTGAAGGCGCGCGCTCGCTGGAACCGGTGTGACGAACAACACGTGCCATACGCACGGCTGTGGGTAGGAAAAAGTAGGCCACAACCGCAAGGGAATGCGCATTGATGTTAGCTTACGGTCAGCTGTTGGCGTAAAGAGTCCACAAACATTAATTACGTAGAGATTGGAAGCGATGCTTTTTCTTTTTTTCTTTTTTTTTCTTTCTTCTTTTTTTATGTGCGGATGCGTACTTTTTTTTTTGTCCCTCAGGTTATGTCAAGGCCATAGACCTAGTTTTGTTACATTCATGATGAGAATCATTTCGCAAAGCGAACGTGAGGGTATGTCTTTTGTGTCAGCTAAACTTGGCGCAAGTACCGTGGTTACAAAATGAGATTAATGTGACCATAGATAACGATATAGATTGAAATTAAATCACCTCAGTTTTACAGATGAAAATGTGTGTGTGTGTGTGTGTGTGTGTGTGTGTGTGTGTGTGTGTTTGAAGCCAGTCGGCACTCTGTTGTGGCGTAATACATTACATTGCTCGTGGTAAAAGCGTATGCTATACCATAAATCATGTATCACGGTTCCGTTGTAGGCCTAAATGTGTATTTTGTAGCATATAAACAAGACCACGTTGTGCCACTGCAAACTGCAAACGTGTATTTTGAGGCATAAAACAAGACCCGACTATGCCTAAAAAAAGCGGTGTTTTTTGTCGCGTGAAACGAAACTGTGAAAAATGAACGGGGCAAATAAAAACAAACAAAAAAAAATTCGTTGAATGGCGTGAAAGTTGGCTCCCTTGTGCCACTATCAAAAGTGTATCTTATAGCATGCACAACAGAAGTGTAATTTAAGGCATGAAAACAAGACCGTCACGGTGAGACTGCCAAAATCTGACATTCTATCGGACACGCGCGACTTTGTGAAGGCGATGGAACTGTGCGTGTAGTAGTCGGACTGATAAGCATCCCAAAGCAAGGCGAAGAATCCAGCCACTCAAAACCAAGTTGTCTCCCCCTGAAGGGACGGAGAGGAGCAAACCATGAACAGCCAACAGCAGCGAGTGCTGCAAGGCCTGCAGGACCTGTATTCCTCGGGCCTGCTGACTGACGTCACACTGATCGCCGGCGACACACGGGTAGCCTGTCATCGTAACGTGCTGGCTGCTAGTAGTCCGTACTTCAGGTGAGAGAGAGAGAGAGAGAGAGAGAGAGAGAGAGAGAGAGAGAGAGAGAGAGAGAGAGAGAGAGAGAGCGTTATCGGCGACGATGACGACGACTGCTTGATGAGGATGAGGAGGAGGATGGTAATGAAGAAGATGATGATGATGATGATGATGATGATCTTGCCGACGATGACAATCAAAATGATGATGATGATGGTGGTGGTGGTAGTGATGGTGGTGTGATGATGATGATGATGATGATGATGATGATGATGATGGTGACAAAGACAATTAAGACGATGATGATAAAAATGATAGGTCCATGTCTCTTCTTTTTATTGTTCACACACACACACACACACACACACACACACACACACACACACACACACACACACACACACACACCACACACACACACACACACACACACACACACACACACACACACTAACATACACACACACCACATACTCGCGCGCGCGCACACACACGCATTAACGCACGCACGCATGCATGAACACACACATGCACACACACACACACACACACGCGCGCACGCGCGCGCGCGCGCACACACACACACACACACACACACACACACACACACACACACACACACACACACACACACACACACACACACACACACACACACACACACACTGACTGAAAAACCAATTTATTGTCAGGTTCACTCAAGGTTTACTGACCCCCCCCCCCCCCCCCCACACACACACACACACACCGCACAACACATACGCACACGCTCACACTTATACTACTACACACATGTCTCTCTCTCTCTCTCTCTCTCCTCTCTCTCTCTCTCTCTCTCTCTCTCTCTGTGTCTCTGTCTCTCTCTCACACACACACATTCACACACGCACACACACACAAACACCTACACACACACACACACACACACACACACACACACACACACACACACACACACAGAGATCTATGCAAGCACACACGCACACACAGACAGACAGACAGACGGACACACACACACACACGCACATGCGCGCGCGCACGCGCGTGAACACACACAGCAGACGCGCACGCTCGCATGCACGCAAGCACACAAGCACGCACACACACACACACACACACACACACACACACACACACACACACACACACACACACACCACACACTAACATACACACACAACAAAAAACAAACGCACGTGCCAAATACACGTGTGTGTGTGTGTGTGTGTGTGTGTGTGTGTGTGTGTGTGTGTGTGTGTGTGTGTGTGTGTGTGTGTGTGTGGGCGCGCGCGCGCCTGCATGTGTGCGTTCATACGCGTGTGTACGTTGTTTTCTACTTACACGATGAATGCTATCTGGGAGTATTGTTTCGTTAATGCAGGCTGACTGTGATGTGGGGAGTATGTTTTATTCATGCATGTTGACTGTGATGTGGGGAGCATTATTTTGTGCATGTGTAATGACTGTGATGTGGGGGAGTATTGTTTTGTGCATGTGTAATGACTGTGATGTGGGGGAGCATTATTTTGTGCATGTGTAATGACTGTGATGTGGGGGAGCATTGTTTTGTGCATGTGTAATGACTGTGATGTGGGGGAGCATTGTTTTGTGCATGTGTAATGACTGTGATGTGGGGGAGCATTGTTTTGTGCATGTGTAATGACTATGATGTGGGGGAGCATTGTTTTGTGCATGTGTAATGACTGTGATGTGGGAAGTATTGTTTTGTAAATGTATGCTGACTGTGACGTGGGGGAGTATCGTTGTGTGCAATTTTCAATGTGTATTCTTTGTACCGTCTGACGAATAGACAGTTATCGAAGATTCACTTTTTCTGTTTTGTATTGTTTACGACTCGTAATTAAGTGTCATTTTTGTACCTGTTTTGTGTGTGTTGTATTCCCCCTCACTAATCCCTACCTTTTCTTAACGTACCTTGCTTTACATCATATCTCGCTTTCACTTACTTCACTTTACCCCCACCTGACCCTCCCCTCCCTTCCCTTCCCTCCCCTTCCCGTATCTTATCTCACACTTTCCTTCCCTTTCCTTCCTTCCTCACACCTTCCTTCTCTTCTTCCGTTCTCTCCCCTTACCCTTTCTTCCCTTCTTTTTTTCAATTTCCTAATTCATCCTCCACCTGTCTATCCCCTACCTTCCCATCCTTCCCTTTTCTACTCCACCATCTCTTCCCATCCCCGAAGCCAACGGTCCTCTCCAATTTCTCTGCCTTCCCCTAACTAATCCTCGACATCCTTGTCCATTGGTTCTCTTCTCTTACATTTTATTCTGACCCCCCCCCCCCCCCCACACACACACACAACCTCCATTCTTTTCCCCCTAAACATCATTTCCATTATGGTCTCTTGCCTTATATTTTTATTCTGTCCCCCCCCCCCCCCCCCCCCCCCCCCAACCTGCTCTTCCCCCACTTCCCCCCCCCCTCCCCCCCACCCGATCCCCACCATTCTGTTCTTGTTCTCTTAATTTTCCCACTTGGGGGGTCCCCCCCCTTAAACTTCTATTTCCTGCCCTTTACTCTAATCTATATCCTTCCCATTCCTTACCTTCCCTTCTCTTCCCCCACTTTTCCATTCCTTCCTTCCATTCCCTTCCCTCCCTTACATTTCTTTCCTTCCCTTCCCTTCAACTTTCCTTTCCTTCCCTTCCCCACAACCCGTCCCCCCATTCTTCCCTTCCCTTACCTTCCAACAACCGGCGTACTTCCCTCCATCCTTTCACATTTCCATTCCCTCCTTCCCCCAAAATCGAAACCTTCCACCCCCGCCATTTCCTTCCCTTCATAAGCCTTTCCTTCCTGTATCCCTCTATTCCATTCCTTCAGCGTCCTTTCCTTACCTTCCCTTCCTTCCCTTACCACCATCTTCCTCATTCCTTTTCCTTCCATTTCCTTCCCTTACATCTTTCCATTTCCTTTCATTCCTTCCCTTTCCTTCCATTTCCCTTCCTTTCCTTAATCCCTTCCATTCATTCCTATCTTATCTCTCAGTTACACTTCCTTTCAGTTCAGTCCCTTCATTCCTTTCTCTTCATGCATTTCCTTCCCTTCCCTTTCATTCCTTCCGTCTTACTCTAGTATCATTCCTTCCCCTTCATTCATTCAGTTCCGTCCATTCCCTTCCATTTCCCTTCCCTTCTAATCTTTATCTTCCTCTTCTCCTTCTACGTACCTTCAATTTAGTTACCTTTCCTTCTATTTCCTCTTAATTTCTCTTCCTCTAATTCCTTCCCTTTCATTGCTTTTCTTCCATCTCCATTCCCTTTTCCAATTCCACTATCGCTACTATTATCCATCTTCCTTTCTTTCCATTACCTATCCTTCCATTGCCTCATTCCCTAGTCTTGCTATTTTCCATTCCTATGTCTATGCCTATTCCTTTTTCCATTCCTATGTCTATGTCTATGCCTTTTTCCTTTCTATGTCATGCCTATTCCTTTCATCAGCCTATGTCTATGCCATTTTGTTCCATTCCTATGGTCTATGGCACTATTCCTTTTTCCCATTCCTATGTCTATGCCTATTCTTTTTTCCATTCCTAGTCTATGCCTATTCTTTTTTCACCATTCCTATGTCTATGCCTATTCCTTTTTCCATTCCTATGTACTATGCCTATCCTTTTTTCCATTCCTATGTCTATGCGTATCTTTTCCCCATTCCTATTATATCCATCTTCCATTCCATCCGTATCTTCCCTTTCCTTTACACCCGTCCTTTCCCTCCCTTCACGTCCTTCCTTTCCATCCCGTCCTTCCCTTTCCATCCCGTCCTTTCATCCTTTCCAATCCATCCGTCCTTACCTTTCCATCCCGTCTTCCCTTTCCATCCAGTCCTTCCCGTTTCCATCCCGTCCTTCATTTTCATATCCCGTCCTTCCCTTTCCATCCCGTCCTCCCTTTCCATCCCGTCCTTTTCTTTTCCATCCGTCCTTCCTTTTCCATCCCGTCCTTCCCTTTCATCCCCGTCCCCTCCCTTTTCCATCCCGTCCTTCCCTTTCCATCCCGTCCTTACCTTTCCATCCCGTCCTTCGCTTTCCCTCACCTTACTTCCATTCGGTGTCTAGGCTGTGTTCCTATTCCATTCCTATGCCCTCCTTCCAAATGGCAGTTCCTTCTCTTTCCCGTTTACTTCCCTTTTCCCTGCCACCCTTGTCTTCCATTATCCTTTCCTTGCCTTCCCTGGCACCTCCCCTCCCCTCACCTCCCCAATTTCAATCTTCCCTTCCCTTTACCCTACCTTCGTTTGCCTTCCTTTACGAAAACTTTCCGTCCTCATTCTTCCACCTCCCTTCTCTTACTTGCCCTGCCTTATCTTTCCCTTGCCCTGGGTTTCCCTTCCCTTCACCCCCGCCCCCACTCCCTTCCTGTACCTGTGTCTTTACTGTACCCTACCTTACATTACCTGAACCTTCCTCCCTCCCATCTCCCATTCCCTACCTATCTGACCTGACCTGTCCTGGACCCTACCTAACCTGACCGAAACGCCGTGCGTCTTCAGAATCATGGTTTCATCTAACCTGACCATGACTTGTGACATGACCCGACCTTAACCTGACCTGACCTTAACCTGATCTGGGACTCTACGTCTTCAGAGCCATGTTTCCATCTAACTTGACCTGACCTGACCTGACCTGACCCGACCTCTCAACCGAGCCAACCTAACCTGACCTGACGTAAAGTCTTCAGGACCATGTTCATCTAACTTGACCTGACCAGATCTGAACTTGACTGACCCGACCTTAACCTGGACTGAACTGTACGGTCTCCAGAGCCATGTTCACCTAACTTGACCCCGACCTGACCTGACCTGACCCGACTTAATCTGACCCGACTTAACCTGACCTAGCTGTACGGTCTTCAGAGCCATGTTCACCTGACCTAACTAACTGACCTGACCTGACCTCAATCTGACCTGACCTGATCCGACCTCACCTGACCTAATCTAACTGCACGTCTCCAGAGCCATGTTACACCAGCGAGGTCTGCATGGAGAGCGAGCAGCGCGGCCGTCACGCTTCAGGAAAGTGACGGGGGAGGACACGCTGCGCGAGCTGGGTGACTACATGTACCAGGGTCAACGTGACGGTGACGCACGAACGGTGGAAGTCGCTGATGACGGCGGCCAGCATGCTGCAGCTGGACTGCCTGGTGGAGTACCTCGAGCAGCACAATGGTCAAGGCGCTCTCTGTGGACAACTGCGTGGAGGTCTGGCAAGTCTGGAGTGGAGGCTCTCTTCTCCTCCGTCTCTGTCGGGCTGTTGTGTTTGTGGTGTGTGTGTGTGTGTGTGTGTGTGTGTGTGTGGTGTGTGTGTGTGTGTGGATGGTTGTCTCTGTCTGTCTCTCTGTCTTGTCTCTTTGTTTCTGTCTCTGTCTCTTTGTCTCTGTCTCTTTGTCTCTTTGTCTCTGTCTCTTTGTCTCTGTCTCTTTGTCTATGTCTGTCTGTCTGTCTGTCTCTGTCGGTCTGTCTCTCCTGTCTGGTCTGTCTCTCTGTCTCTGTCTCTGTCTGTCTGTCTGTCTGTCTCTGTCTGTCTGCACTGGAGCAGCACATGGTCCAAGGTGTTCTCTGAGGACAACTGTGTGGAGGTCTGGGCAAAGGGGGTTGAGGGCTCCCCTCGTCTCTGTCTGTCGGTGTGTGATGTTTGTCTCTCTGTCTGTATGTTCTCTGTCTGTATGCCTGTCTGTCTGTCTCTCTCTCTCTCTTGTATGTTCTGTCTGTTGTCTGTCTCTCTGTCTCTCTGTCTGTTTGGTCTATCTCTGTCTGTCTGTCTGTCTCCGTCTCTGTCTGACTGTCTGTCTGCCCTGGCATGGGACAGCACATGGTCAAGGTGCTCTCTGTGGAAAACTGTGTGGAGGCTGGGCAAGGGGATTGAGGCTCGCCTCGTCTCTGTCTGTCTGTCGGTGTGTTGATTTGTCTCTCTGTTCTGTCTGTCTGTCGGTGTGTTGATCTCTCTCTCTCTCTCTTCTCTCTATCTCTCTCTCTCTCTCTCGCTCTCTCTGTGTCTCTCTCTGACTGTCTCTCTGTCTGTCTCTCTCTGCTTTGGAGCTGCACACCGGCTTTCTGTGGACAACTGCTTGGAGGTTGGCAAGGAGGTTGAGGCTCTCTTCTTATCGTCTCTGTTTGTCGGTGTGTTTGCCCCTATGTCCGAGTCTATACCTGTTTGTCTGTCTGTCTGCGTACCCGTGGGTTTGCCGGGGGCTTTTTTTCCTGTCCCATTCTTCTGTGCCTCCTCAGTGGCAGTGCCCCCCACGCTGCTCATTCCGACACCCCGCCCGTCCACAGCCACAACCCCGACCCCGGCCCGCCGCAGCCTCGGGTAACCGGCAATCCACAGGGAGCAGTCAATACCACGTCGTCACGAGGGCAAACCCACCGGAGGAGACACCCGCACTGCTGCCAGATCACTTCGGTGGTGTTCAGTGGCGCATGTCCAGATCCAGCATAGGCCAGGACACCACCTACTAAGCCCCCTACTGACGACAATAATAGCTTAATCGCGGAACCGGTGTAACGGGGACCATTCTTACTCCCCCCTGGAACTACCCCAGGGTAAGTTTGGGCTAGCCTGCTTTAACCCCTGGGGGTTATTCTAGGACTAGTTAGAACCTAACCCCCCCCCCCCCCCAGTTGGAACCCCCCCCCCCCCCCCCCCCCCCCGGGGCAAGTTTGGGCTAGCCTGGATTTACGCTCCCCGTCCCCTCCCCCCCCCCTCTTCCTCTCCCAAAGGGTCAACCAGGACTATTTGGAATCTTCCTCCACCCCACCCCCACCCTTCAAAACAAGAGAGGCTTATTCAGGGTTTTCCTCTGCGTTTTCCCAACACGCACACCGCCTTTTAAAGAAAATTTGGGTTAGCTTGCATATTTACACCCTTCTTCTATTTTCCTATATACATTCAGTTGGGTTAGACAAAGTGTGTTCCAGACTACTCCTCAATAGATGGGCTGCTTCTGCCACCGTGACCACACACACAACACCCTGTGCCAATGTGCCAGGCGTAGTTGTGACAAAACGTGTCGTTGTGACCACGCATTGTTGGGACCAAGTACCGTTGTGTTTCATCCCGGTTTGCCTCCTTAACTATTTTACAGCTAATGATGAGAGTCTCTTGAGTACCTGTGTATCTTAGCTTGTACAATGCAGATGGCTAGTGGTCAGTTTAATGACCACTGGTCATTAAAAGCAGGCTAGCCCAAACTTACCAGGAGTAAGTTCCAGAGGGGGTAAGAACGGACGTGAGTGAGCTCTCCCTCCGGAGAGCGCCACCAAGTCCGTCCAACGACCCCTGTGGGTTTGCCGGGGGTTTTTAAGTACAAAAATGGCTCCCCTGCCTTCTGGAAGTTATGTGTTTGTAATTTCCCCTTTTCTGTTACTCTCTTTGACTTTCCTTTCCTATTTTTATTTTATTCATCGTCGTCTAATATTTCTATCTATGTGGACATTCTCCTGTTATGTCCATGGAAACGTGTTTATTTCGTTTTTTTTTTTTCTAAACAGTTTTGTTTTTATCTGGGAGCAATTTAAGACATTCCATCTTTTTTGTTGTTGTTGTAATCCGGTGATGATTACGTAATAGAAAAAATTTGGCACATTGTCCAGGATAGATTTTAGCTGTCTATTCTGCAGTACGTATCTGCCCACAAAGCTCTTTCTTTTTAATGGATATCTTTGCCGATTTTTAACTCTTTTTTTTTCATTACTCTTTTCCCCCACTTTTCATGATCGTGTTGAACTTTGGAAGTGGTAAATCAAGGGGAATGTCAGACGCTCGCAGAATAGCCTGATTTGAATTGCCGTTGGGTGTCAACAGTTTAGCCATCATGTCATTCACTGCTTTTAGTTTTTTGTGCAACCTTTCTTAGGGTACAATGTTTCGATGATCTGAATTGTTTATGGTGTGACTTTTTCTTTTCTTTTTCTTTTCTCGTTTTTTTTTTATCCTTTTTTTTCTTTCTTTCTTTCTTCCTTTTTTCTTTTTTTTTTCTTTTTGCCCGTGTGAGTTTGATCACGGTCTCCGTGATGGGTTGGACTGTAAAGATGAGCACTTAAAACGTGTGTGTGTGTGTGTGTGTGGTGTGTGTGTGTGTGTGTGTGTGTGTGTGTGTGTGGTGTGTGTGTGTGTGTGTGTGTGTGTGCGGTGTGTGTGTGAGTGTGTGTGTGTGTGTGCGTGTGCGTGTTGTGGTGTGTGCGTGCGTCACGTGCGTCCGTGAATGCGTGAGTACGTGTGTAAGTTGTCTGTGTGTGTTGTCTCACTCCTATTCTCTCTCTCTCTCTCTCTCTCTCTCTCTCTAGCTCTCTCTCTCTCGTCTTTCTTTATCTTCTGACTCTCTGTCTCTCTCTGTTTTTCTGTCTCTGCTGTCTGTCTG
>JADBJO010011330.1:41312-46312 GCA_016801955.1 Conus betulinus | reverse complement strand
CTCTCTCTCTTCTCTCTCTCTGTCTGTCTGTCTGTCTTAGAGCTGTCTCTCTCGCTGTGTGTGTGTCTCTCTCTTTTAGATCTGTCTCTTTCTCTCTAGAGCTGTCTCTCTCTCTTTCTCTCTCTTTCTGTCTGTCTGTCCCCCCCCCCCCTCTCTCTCTCTCTCTCTTAGTTACGTAAAAGCTAGCTAGCTAACTACTGTGGATGACTTTGCTTCAGGACTGTATCTACCTGTTCGGAGGTATTGACGACGAAGGTGTTACCTGGGACACGGTCATCTGTTACCATACCAACCGGGACACGTGGAGTCTGCTGAACACCCAGATGTCGGCTCCCAGAGCGGAATGCTCGGCCTTCACCTTCGACGACAAGATGTACGTGCTGGGAGGCATCAATCAGGTACAGTGGACTTCATGTGGTCTGGCACTGAGTGAGCCAGTCATGCAGAATGTCAGAGGTTCATGTTCGGAGGATGCTCGTGCGGGGAGTAGACGGATGCATTAGGTGGGTTGCTGGAACTCGGAACTCTTAGTTTACAAGTCACGTGGTCAGAGGTCACAAATCGGACGGCGTCTTTCTATGGCGTTTTGCCATAAAGATATGTTTATCGAATGTTGTCATTTAAGTATGATTGGAAGAACGAAACAGTTGTATAGGGAACTTCAAAATACGCTGATGCCCTGAAAGTACCAGTCTCTAAACGGCAATGTTTGATTGATATGATTTTTTTTTCAGACTGGGAGAAAATTCCTTGAAAATGCCAATCTCCAATGGCAATTTTTAATTCATGTGGTTTATTTCATATTTCGAGAAAATTGCAGTTTGAAATGATTAGGTCTAGAAAACTTGGGAAAGGTGTATATACTGCGCTTTTATTTAAAGATTCTTTGCTGATTATTCCATTTTGAATGCATGCTTTGAAATATCAGTGCAAAACGTTTATATCGAGAATTGATTTATCTTCAGTACTTTCACTTGGCGATGAGTGTTCAACGTTAAGTTGTTCGTAATGAATCAGCCCACTTTGTTTCTCTTGTTTCTTCCACACCCCAAACAGAGGCAAAAGGATGGAATCTTCTGAATCGTGAATATTTAAGTGGAAAAGAACGTCCACAAAAAAAAAAAAAAAAGAATGAGTGCTGAATAAACAAAACAAAAACAAAAACAAAACTGCAAACCTTTTTTCAAGTCAAGGGAAACCACTCCTTTAGTATGTGTGATTACACTTCGAAGCCATTAGTCACACTTTCATGATAATACTGTCTTAAAAGGATGATCAAATCGGAAATCAGACTGGAGACTCTGAAAGAGTATATTTCTTTTCCCCTCCATGACTTGGAACGCACGTTTGTGTGTGTGTCTTTCTAAGCGGCTGGATAGAGCTGAACTCAAGGCTGTAGGTCTGAGTTGACTTAGATCTGACAAATCCTTTCATTATGGAAGGGAAATCACTAGCATTTTCTAAAGCTTGGCGGAAAGATTGTAAACTTGAATATAATGTTACCTATTTGCGTTAGAGACTGAGCAAAACCAGGCAGAGCCAAAGTGAGTGGAATGGGTGCTATGCTTTGAGGACGTATGGAGAGAGAGAGAGAGAGAGAGAGAGAGAGAGAGAGAGAGAGAGGGGGGGACACAGACAGAAAGACATACAGACAGACAAAGAAAGAGAGATAGAGACAGAGACAGAGAGAGAGAGACAGAGACAGAAAGAAATGGCACTATCTGCTTAATCTCACACACACACCCCTCCCTGCCCCATCTCTCTCCTCTCACCCCCACCCCACTCCCCTCCCCCTCCCACCCAGGTAGGAAACGTGGTGTCCGTGGAAGTCTACAACCCAGAAACCAACAAATGGCATCTCGGCGAAGACTTCCCGGACGACCGGAAGTTCACCTCCGTGGCGCGGATCGGCAGCGACCTCTACGTGTGCGGCGGCGTGCGGCAGACCTTTCGCCGCTCCGGCAGCGGCCTGGGTCGCCGGGCGCCGACCATCGAGTCCAAGGACCTGTACCGCTACGACCTGCGGAGTCACACGTGGAGTCACGTGGCCCGCATGGTGGCGCTGGGCTGCAACGTCACGTGCGCGGCCGCCATGCTGAACATTAAACAGCTGCAGGAGATGGGAACTGGGGCCCTCCTCCTCTCCTGCTCCTCGGGTGGAGGACAATGACACATAGGGTAGAGGGATGTGTTGTGTTGGGGTTGTGTTGTGTGGCACTGAATTACTATTTTTTTTTTTTTCAGTTGCAAAGTGAGGCAACTTTAGGCGGAGATCTAAACACATTTTCAAAGTCATTATTATGACTCCACCGAACAACGTGGACAAACGAAACACAAGACAAAACACGACGCGTTTCGACCTCCTAGGTTTCCATCACGTGAGAGAAACAACACTCAGGACAACGAAAACGGAGAACGGGCAATCACTTCTCTTTGGGCCCATCTTGCGTCGAATTCGACCAAGAGAGGTGTTTGCTCGTTCTTCGTTTTCGTGGTCTTGAGTGTTGTTTATCTTGCCTGAAGAAGACCTGCGAGGTCCAAACGCGTGGTGCCATGTTTTGTCATTCGTTTGTCCGCGTTGTTCGTTGGAGTCATAATAATTAGCGATTTTTTTTCCAATCTTTTTAGCTCTGCCAAGATCTTTGTTCTACTCCCCCCCCCCCCCCCCCCCCCCCCCCCCCCAACGCCTTACACCTCCATTGCATTGTTTGTTTATTTGTCAGCAATAATATGCTATGCGAGGAAAGACCGAAACCATATTTCCTCAAAAGGTGAATGGCAGCTCAAGGATGAAGGTATTTAATTTGGGTATGGATCCGTGGTGGCTATACGGATCAGAGAGAGGATGATCCATTCGTTAAGATTATTTTTACCCCCCCCTTCTCCCCTCCCCCCCCCATATGAACACAGTTCAGTAACTAAACCACTGTCTATGATGTCATATATTTTCATGGAATATTGAAACTTTCCAAAGATATAAATGTTTACATTTCGGGTTTTTGTTTGTTTGTTTGTTATCCTATGACGAAAAAAACTTCATGGGATTTAGGGGCAGTAACTCTTCAGTTCAGTTTGGACCTATCGTTATTTCCCTGACGCACCATGAGCACTGTGACGTTGCTGAAGATGGGCAGAGCTCTTAGCTCCCTGAATGCCTTTCGAGGTTTGTTTATTTATTTATTCATGTATTTATTTTTCATTTGTTTACTTATTTGTTTATTTGTGAGTTTATTTTATCTCATTTTGCATTGTTTTATTTGATGCCTTGTCTTCCATGCTCCCTGAGTGATGTTACTCCCACGCCGCTCATTCCAGAACCTCATCATAGCTGCACCCAGGTGGTCCTGTTGCAGCCCCACAACCGGTGGTCTGCAGAAACTTATCAGTGTTAAATCGTCACCAGGCAGCTCACCAGATTAGGCGCTGCACTGTTGCCGAGTCACCTCGATAATGTTCTGAAGAACCCGTTTCAGTCCAGAACACGCCAGATGTCACCGAATAACCTTAAACCTGGAGACACTGATGCCAAGTGGCCGAGCCAGCATGAGTGAGTTTCCCCGTCGGAAGAGCGCCGCCACATCCATCCACCCACCGACAGATGTCATCAGCTTGTCGACATTGACGACGCAGACATGAACTCACCACAGATAAGGACACAAAAGGAAAATCGACTTGGAGATCTCTACGAGAGCATGGCCTGTTTGAAGGACCACTGAATTTGATTATTTTTTTTTTTTTTTTTTAGTGGTAATCAGTTAGGATGAGGCTGAGGAAGATGATACATTAAAGGTAGCTTCTGGTCAGAGACTGCATGACCAACCTGTACTCTATGCACCTTTTCGTACTGTATCCCGGAGTCTACCAGGCCCGGGAATACAGGCATCTGTCGTGTTGACTGGGACATTTTGGGCAACCCTCTCAGACAAGAATCTATGAAGTGGACAGAACTCAACTGAGTGTGGTTTCAGACTGAAATATCCCACCAAGCGCTTAGAACACTTAGCTGCAGGTAACAGCCGACCGGGGCCATGAAATCCTACAGGCAAAAGTGTCTGTTGAGACTCGACATCACGACGTTCCAGTTGACAATTCAACGACGCTAACCTCTGAACCTTGACTGCACTTGATTTCAGCGTGTTGGTTTTGACTGTGTTAATTTGACTCTGTTGAACTGGGGTGCAATTTCACAAATCACTTTAACACACTGCACTGTGCGGTTGATGTGGGCGTGCTGCACTTCACTTTGTTGCACTGGCCGGGTCTACACTGTTCTTGTGAAGCAAGCAGGAGACACGCTCACCCCTAACGCTGAGGAACTGGGGCCTGGACTGGAAAGAAAGGCCGGGGAGTGAAAATGATGGCGGCCAACAGCACATAACGTGCAGGTTGTTTTACTTCACCCAAAAGTACAAAAATTGCTGATGACGTGTTTTGTTGATGCGCTTGGTTTTCTCACTCTGTCTCTATCTCTGCCTATCTGTCTGTCTTTAACATATAAGAGGGACTCGGTGTACAGATTCGCAGTCATTTTTTGCTGGAAAGCAATCGATAGTAATGATTCCTTTCATTTTGGACGGAACCAAAGGAGAATAACGATTCGTTTTACCATTTGCCAGGAAACCAAGGGAGAATATTGATTTGTTAACGTTTTGGACGAAACCTAGTGGCAGTTATGATTCAATACCATTTGGCATGAAACCAAGGGACAGTTAAGATTCTTTTATTATTTTGGAAGGTAACGATTCGTGATTATTTTGGAGGAAACCAATGGATAGTGATGATTCTTCCCCATTTTGAAAGACAGTGACGATTCGTTACCATATTGAAGGAAACCAATGGATAATGATGGCCGGTTACCAGTTTGGAAGAAAGCAATCGACGATGATGTTTTGTTTTTACTATTTCGAAGGAACCAGCGAGCATTAAGCGGAAACCTACGGACAGTTGTGATTCCATCATGTATATGTGGGAGGAAATCAACGGGCATGATGATTCGTAGA
>JADBJO010011330.1:31312-36312 GCA_016801955.1 Conus betulinus | reverse complement strand
GCTAATTGCAAGAGGAACCCATGTAGCTTTTTGCTGGATTCCTTCACATTGTTCTTTTCATTATAATGAAAAGTAGACAGGGGCAGCTAAACGTGGAGCCAAAAAAAATAGTTTTGATTCAGAACTGTTTGATTTCCTCTTATCAGTACATGAACAGTGTAACTTGGTTAAGTCGCATATCTGGAAAGCCTTCGAATGTAGTATGGTAGATCACATTGATAAAGAACAGTTTGATATTAACAGAATCAAAGAGAAATTTAATCTTAATAGAAAATTACTCTCATTAATGCACAGGTGGAAACTTAATGCATTTAAAAAAAAATATATGTAAAAAAAAAAACGTAGTTTGCGTATGTGGAAACAAAATTACTTACTCCAGTTCATATTGTTTCATGCAATGACATGAAAAAATCATTCCAGTATTGAAGCAAATACTGTGAAGGCTATTTTTCAGTCTCCAGTTTTAACGTACGAATTCTTTGTATACTTAGAACACACCCCTATTGGAAAATACTTATAACATTCTTTATTAACTTTATTTGCGGGGGAAGGAAGGAAGGAAGGGGGGGGGGGGGGGGATAAAGTGGGGGGTGGGGGGGGGGGGGGGTGGAGGGGGGAGGGGGGTTGGGGAAAGGTTTTTTTTGTTTTTTTTTGTTTTTGTTTGTTTGTTTGTTTTTGTTTTTCTAGTTATACTATCATCCGTTTTGACTTTAATTGATTAGTTAGTTGTTGTTGGTATAAGTATTTTGCACACACACACACACACACACACACACACACACATTCGCGTGTACGCGCACCCATACATACATACATTATGTGCACGCTCGCAATTACTACGGTACACATTCACTTTTTTTTTTTTTGGTCTAATATCACGAATAGTGGATAGACGTTAAATGAAGGACACACACACACACACACACACACACACACACACACACACACACACACACACATATGCACACACACACATGCACACACGTACAAATGTGCGTACACACACACACACACACACACACACACACACACACACACACACACACACACACACACACACACACACACACACATAACATAGAAATACACGCAAACATGCATATATGCCTACCCATACATATACAAGTATACTATATTACATTACTATATCAAATAATCACAAAATTTAAAAACAAATTACAGTAACAGGCCAATAGGACTATTCAATATACTTCGTCCAAAGCCACACACTTTAAGTGATTGATTATAGCATACAGAGTCAGCAGATAATCTAAAATGTACTGCTTGTCAAAATATAACATATTTAGAATCTGGCAATCAAAAAGAGACTGTGTAAAATGGAAAGAAAACCACCACACACACACTTAACTTTCTTAGAATATTTTGCTTTCCAGCATCAAGCCTCGTATTATGTAATAAATTATCAATGTGCCTCGGTCCAGAAAAAAAGTTTTAAAAACGACCAGTTCAGTCTCAAATATACTACTCTTTCAATTGCATTGCACATTTCTTTCACTGATAATGGAACTGATAATAAGGTAGTATCACTTACATTTCGACACCCAGTTTTGAGATTTTATCTGCCTATTCGTTATTCCACAATGAGAGGGAACCCAACAAAACTTGACACAAGAACCTTTCATTACTAGACAATTAATAAGATACTTCATCTCAAAGATGATCTCATTTCGTTTTTTTTGTTTGAATTTAATTGTTGGATTTAATACTGATTTTGAAGCAACACAAAATAAGATGTTGAAAATAACCATGGTTATACTGATAATATGCTGAAATGCCATAACTAATGCAGTCGATTCGGCTGTAAATATTGAATGGCCTTTCTCAAGTAGTACGACTCTTGTACTTTAAGATTAGGTATTACAAAACCTGCAATGCACTGCTATCCTCACTAACTGAACCATGATGACTCATGTTAGGCTGAGACTGAAATCTTAATTTCTACAGAGGTAGGTAACTGTGTATCTTAAGAATCAACATGAAAACGTTCTGGATCTGGGGATGAAAAGACATCTGACTTCTATCACAGAGGAACGTCTGTTTTTATCATAATTTTCTGTAAGTTTATCTTTTGTCATCCATTTTCTTTCCCCAGAGATGCAGATCTGAATTAGTACAGTGCCAGAATGTACCTGCGCTAGGTGGGAAGAGCTGTAAATTGGGAAAAAAACAGACTGGTCAAAGGTAAAGAATGATTATGGATGAGAGCGAATTTACGTAAAGCACAAAGAGGATGGGACCAAGAACAGAACAGAGCCCCTAGGAACACCATAAGAAACTTACACAAAGTGAAATTGAAATTTGCCTGGATTCTATCACAGAGACATGACTGAAACCACAACAGAGCAATGCCAGGTATACTCACCCAAACGTGAGTCTTTTCAGTAAAATAGCGTAATCAACGGTATCAAATGCTGCAGACAGATCAAGGAGAGTCAGGACAAAGACATCACTATTATCAAGTATGTAGAACACCTTAAGTAATCTGAAGGAACTCTCCGCTCTGATTCAAATGATCAGTCACCAATGTAGTATAATGCCGAAGCTTTGAAGCTGATCCAAGCCAGCAAAAGGCCGATACATTATCTGACACAAAGTGGAGGAAACCAACATTTTAAAATCGATGACCATTAAAAGAAAGTCATAGAACCCCCTTCCCGCTCACAGAGTTTTAAAAGCCATTATTGAGGTCGACGTGGAATGAATCTCTGGAGAAGCATTAAGGAAAAGAAAAACGAGCAGTGACAATCTTTTCCACTGGCTCTTTACTAGGGACATTTTCAGGTTATGCGCTAAGTGGGATAAAAAGAAGAAAGGGAGAGAGGGATTGTTGGGGGGGGGGGGGGGGGGGGGGGGGGAGAAGGTGGAGGGGGGGGGGTCCTAATGCAGTGGGACAAACAAAGCGTTTCTTCAAACTATCCTGGGCTGATGAAGCGTACGCTCTAAAATGACCCAGGATAGGAATGAAACTGACTGAAAAAAGAAAAAGAAACTCCATTTTTCTGTGGTGACTGAAGGGTATACGGATTTACTTCCCTTGCGTCAACGAAACGAAGCGTGCGGGCTTAACTCCCTTTGCCAGAAGAGTGAATTGAGAGGGCTGGAAAAGGGAAGGAAATGTGGCCAGACGAAAAGCACAGGGGACAGAAGGCGGGCGGGGCTGAGGAGCTTAGCTCCAGCGTTAAGAGGTAAGTGATGAAAAAACGGTGTGTGATGAATGGGGGCCGGGACAGACCGGAAAATGCGGCGAGAGACTCGGGGGGAAAATGGCGGCAGGAAGCAGAAAGCTGTACTGGGCGGCTTTTCTCCAGTTAAAGTCTCCATCTGTCTGTCTGCCTGCCTGTCTCTCCGTCACTGTTCTCCTTCTCTGTCGGTCTGTCTGTCTGTCTGTCTGTCTCTCTCTCACACACACGCACACGCGCGCGCGCGCGCACGCACGCACATGTGGGTCAGAAATCAGCAATGAAACTGCCTACTGTCCATTTAACATGGTTATGGGGGTATGAGCTGCATTTCGTCTCTTGCTGTACGGTTCTGAGAGATTCACGAAGAGTGAAATCGGTTCAGCCGAATCAGTACCAGGTTCCATGCAATTTCAGATTGTTTGCTCAGTTGACAAAGCATGGTTCTGCCATAAACAATGGGGCTGGAATAGCTCAGCTGGTAAAGCACCTGGATCGTATCGTGGTCCTGCTAGTCATACAGTCGAGGGTTTGAATCTCCCTTGGGTCGTTTCATACAGGGGGAGTTCCTTTCAGAGTGCTTCAAATTAGAGGCTCTGTGAGCGAACGCATGTACCTTGACTTGTCTGGGTTTTTCCAAACTCTTGAGACAGGCTTAGCGTCGGTGAGTAAAAACCAACTGAACACAGGGAAAGTCCCTTTGACAGCAAGAAAAGGCTGCATCCGGGATCCTCTTCAGAGGGCACGTAAGACCGTGTGGTAACAGAGTCTCTATATCCAGAGTTGTACTGGTTTCGCTTGTCAGCGAAACGGCAACGAGTTGGGCTATGGGATGTACGCAGCAGTTTGCGTGGTGGTGGGATCAGCGGTGGTCACAAAATACTGGCTGGTTCACGCACTGGATCGCTTCCATGGAGGTTCTGTGGAGTCGCGTCCAGTGGCCATCATAAAATGAAGTCTGCAGGGAGCAGTTGTGTCCTTTGACGTCTTGATGAAATGCCGTAGACATGCCTGCATACTATGTCAACACAGCACAAGCTTTGGTACAGGATTGTTTCCGGCTGGATGGTTCTGCACGTGAGGACAATGTTTCTCTGGGTCTCACTGGCATTCTCGTATGTATCTTTTTCTGGTCTTTTTTCGTGTCTGCCTTTTTAATGGACCTGAAGAAAGGCACAGCCTGTTGACGGTGAAGAAAGATCCCCCAATGACAGGAAAAGTCCGGTTGACAACAGGACAGACTGCCACCTTGGATTCTCTTCAGAAGGCACATAAAACTGTGTGTCAAAAGCATGGCAGTGTTTGGAGTTGTACCAGTTTCACCTGTCAGCGAAACAGCAACGAGTAGGGCTACGAGATGCTCGCAGCAGTTTGCTTGATGGCGGGGCAGTCGGGTCAGCAATCAAGAAACACGGGTTACTGCACCCGTTGGCAAACGTCCATGCAGGTTCTGTTCTGCCGCCTCCAAAACGCTGTCACGTAATGGCATCTGTGAGGGAGCAGTTATGCTCCTTGACTTCTTGATGGAATGTTCTCCACATGCCTGCACACTGCGTCAACACAAGGCAAGTTTCCCACAGTAGTGGTTTGGCAGTTGTAGACAGTATTTCCTTTGCATCCTCGTGTGTTTTGTAAAATGTTTGATTCCGACTCCATTTCACGAACATTATTTCCAGTAACACTATAAACAGAGGTTCCGTATAGGCACGCATGCATAGCTCAGACAAAATCCCATCACCTGCTGTCAGAAGAAGTTAAAGCCAGTTAGCAGTTGGTGTGGATGACACGTATACATATAAT
>JADBJO010011330.1:16312-23812 GCA_016801955.1 Conus betulinus | reverse complement strand
ATTTATGACGGCAGTACTTACCAGCACGTGAATGGTTTTGAAGACGAAAAATTATGAACACGTGAAATATATGTGACGACAGTACCCACAAACGTATGAATGGGTTTGGAGACGAAAAGTTGTGAAGACGTAAAATATATATGACAGCAGTACCTGCTAGCACGTGCATGGGTTTGAAGACGAAAAGTTATAAGTTTGTAAAATACATATGACGGGTTTGGAGATGAAAAGTTATCAAGACGTAAAAGAGATATGACGGCAGTATCTGCCAACATATGACTGGGTTTGGTGACAAAACGTTATAAAGACGTAAAATAGATATGACGGCTGTATCCACAAGCACATGAATGGGTTTGAAGACAAAAAAAACCTATAAAACATGTAAAATATATATGACGGCAGTATCTGCCAACACATGAATCGGTTTGAAGACATAAAGTTATAAAGACATAAAATATATATGACGACAGTACCTGCCAACACATGAATGGCTTTGGAGACGAAAAGTTATTACGACGTAAAATACACATGACGGCAGTATTGCCAACACATGAATGCGTTTGAAGACGAAAAGTTTTATATATTCTGTGTGTGTGTGTGTGTGTGTGTGTGTGTGTGTGTGTGTGTGTGTGTGTGTGTGTGTGTGTGCGCGCGCTTCTTCGTTTCTCAAACATGCATGAAGAAAAAAACAATGAAGAGTGCGACTGAGGGGTGAAATTTAGTGTCTGGATCATTCATACCTTCTTCCTTTCTAACCCTTCAGCAGCATTTTGCCTGAAACAAATGGGTCCATTCTGACATGATTTTAACTTTTGTACGAGACATCAAGTCAATGCATGGTTTTAACTGTGAGCCGACCACAGAGTCCACAGCAGGGCGGGGTAAACTGGCAGGAATAGCACCTCTCCTGGTGACCTTTTGTTGAAGGTCTAGGTCATAGTGGGGGGGGGGGGGGGGGGGGGGGGGGGGGGGCAAACATTCTGCATTTTGCTTACACGACAAGAACCACCCACAACAGTGTACCTCTCGTATTCTTTCTTTCCATCTGTCAATCTCTTTTCCATCTCTTCGCTTTTTTCTTTCTTCTCTCTCTCTCTCTCTCTTTGTCCAAATCCGTTTTTTCATCATAAACCACCGAAAACAACTGTTCACGACCTCACAATTCAAGCCCACGATAAACAAACGAAGGACAGAAGCCGGAAATGGGAAGTGGAGGTTCTACAGGTCAAGGACGTCGAGTCTCGCTGACACCATATATGGAGTGCGGCGGTGGTGGCACCCGGATGAGCAGCCAGGTGTAGAGGGGTCGCTTCTCGTGCCGAACTAAGGCGTAGTTCAACGTGCTCAAGCCATCGGTTTTCTGACGTTGGCGTATGGATTTCCTCAGAGTGTTCCTGGTGAGACCGCGTAAAACACGATAAGAAGCATACGTGGGGACGCTGCTACAACTTGCAGTGTACATGCATATCTCTCTCTCTCTCTCACTCTCTCTGTTCCAAATTCTGTAGTACTTTCTCATATTCATTTCATAGTCTGTTTTCATACCTGCTAATTGTTGTTCATTATAGTACATTTTTTCCATATGCCCCCATCCCCCCCCCCCCCCCCCCCCCCCCCCCCCTCCATCCCTCCTCTTCTTCCCTTCATTGTTTTTTTTTCTTTCATTTGTCTTTTCTTTTCATCTGATGTTCCATTATGATTATATGGCCGTTTTTTCTCTCTCTACTTTCCTCTGTGTTTTTGTTTGTTTTAATGCATTTTTTAATTTCACTGCATGTTGTAGCTCTTACTCAGGGCAAGAATTGTATGTAAAAAAAGCACGTCAGTGTTTATTATCCTCGTAAATGAAGAAATGCTGTCTTCTCTTCTCTTCTCTCTCTCTGTGTAACAGAGGGAAGACAGCGTGGGTTTGTGATAGGTAATACCCACACCCCACCCCCAAAACAGAAACCAGTGGGGCATTTTGAAGATTACGGGTGAGCAGAAGACCAATAGGTCGGTTTCAAAATGAGGTTTTCGGTAGCGAGTCATTTCAAACTACAACGTTAGCAGAAACTCAATAACTCGTTTCCACCCGTATGGATACGCAGGAAGGTAATTGAAAATAAAAACGTTAAAATACAAGTCATTCTCAAAATCATGGTCAGCGAACAAGATCAGATTAACTAGGAAAGGCTTAGCTGATGGATCATTTTTAAAGATAAAGGGTTAGCCGAAAATCAGCGAGTGCTCTTCAAAATGAACGGGTTACAAAAAACAAACGAACAAAATAAAAAAACAAACAAAACAAAAAAAAAACGAACGGAATATTTTCGAAATTATGCCACAATGGAAAATCAATCGGTCGTTTTCAAGATCAGAGCAGGACGAAAACCAAAGGGTCATTTTCAAAATCTAAGGGACAGCAGAACACCGACGGATCGTTTTCAAAAACTGAGGGACAGCGGAAGCTCACAACGGTCATTTTCAAAATAATTGTCAAGGAACTTCAGAAAAATCAATGGCTCATTTTCAAAATCAAAAGGCACCGTGAGGGGTCGGTCAGCTGGGCGGTAGTGATTAGAACTTGAATCTTGTTCAAAACAGCGTTACACAGCATAACTCCATTCAGAACCACACCAAGGCAACTGACGGTGACTAGAGACAAGGAACCGTACGTACCACCGTGTGTTGGGTTTTCTCTTTCTCATGATCCAGTTTGTAGTATCGACCGATGGGCATCGAGTAACGAGCAATGCGCAGCCCTGCGGCCAATGACTCTGGAACATGCAACAAACAGAATGGACATAAATCAGAGAAAACCAAGCAAAAATAATAAACCTATAACCCACGCAAGGATATGAAAAATAAAACCCTACAATACAGTGAAGGAAGAATAGAACAATATCATACTGAATCGCTGAGAAGATAAAAAGGAAATTAGCAAAGTAGATAAACCTGGTAAGCCTGCTGAAAATTGTACATGGAGGTATCCTCTTAACACAGCTCTGTCCGAATAGCATCGTCAGCCTTGATGCCAGAAGTTCTAGAACCATGCTGCGCAAATCATTTTCAGATATTCAGTTCGAGCTCAGTTTACTCCTTCGTTCCCTGCACCGGCTCTCTCCTGAAATAATTCACTGCAAGTAGTCTCTTCGCTTACCCCATTTGGTTTCCTTACTGACCTGGTTTCATCATCTCTCTCCTCTAAACTTCACAGTTCCTGCACGAACACGCCTGTTCACCATCTCCGTTCTTTTGCCTGTACCTGCGTCTACAGGATCTTCCCCCCCCCCATCCGCCCCCCCCCATCCGCCCCCCCCCCCCCCACCGACACACACATACCCTCCCCCCCCCCCCCCTACCCCCACACACCTCTTCATCATCTCCGTTCTTCTGCCTTTACCTGCGTCTACAGGATCCGTCCCGCCTCCCCCTACCCCAACACACACACACACACACACACACACACACACACACACACACACACCTTCTCCCTCCCTTTTTCAAGGAAAAAATGCCATGACAAATGTTCATTCTCTTTGTCAGGTTCCCTCAATCTCCAACCAGCTTCTTTATTCTTATTCGTCACACAAACTCTAGCACAAGCTTTGAAACCTAAAAATCATTCTTTTTTTTTTTTTTTTTTTTTTTTTTTTTTTTTTTTTTTTTTTTTTTTTTTTTTTTTTTTTTCAAAGGAAGTGTGTTTGTTTCTCCCTCACCCGCCCCCAAACCCTCCATAAAAAGTCATAACGTTTTGGGGGTTAAATCTTATTTCATTCGTTATCTCTGTCACTGTAATCAAGTGTGTGTGTGTGTGTGTGTGTGTGTGTGTGTGTGTGTGTGTGTGTGTGCGTGCGAGCGCGCGCGCGCACGTGTGAGTGTGTGTGTTTATCATTGATTCTGTGTGTGTGTGCGAGCGCGTGTGTGTGCGTGCTTGTGTGTGTGTGTGTGTGTGTGTGTGTGTGTGTGTGTGTGTGTGTGTGTGTGTGTGTGTGTGTGCGCGAGCGCGCGCGTGTTTGCGTGCGTGCGTGTGCACGCTAGCACAGAGTGCGTGCTTTTAGGAACAATTTGCTGCTGGAATAAGAAGACTAACGATGTCGAAGTCAGTGTCGTCTGCTCGACAGAGAATGCTGCAATACCCACAAGCAGTATTAAAGTGTCCTTCGCAGGTTTTGGCCTATGGCAACTGTGTCTCATCCAAAGAGAATGTCAAAACATGCATGTGACAAGGAGTTTCAAGCCCTCAGGGAATGCAATGCATCCAGCAGGCAATGAAGAACATGAAATGAAGAACCAGCGTGTCATGGCCATTTGGAAAGGAGGAACCCTGGAAATCACATCAAAACTGGAGAAGATTGATATGAATCCTCAGGAAAAGATTTATCATTGGCCATGGTCTTTGACCGCAACTCTTTTCTCCTTTGTCATCTGCTCATACAAGAACAACAGTGGTCCACTGGAGATCTGCCACTCAAGTCCAAAGGTTTCCTCCCTCAGCAGTGTCTGCAGGCCAGGTTTCAGCTCTTAGAGTTTTTGCTGGATGGCACAGTGCTAGTACAGGTGTACAACAGTCAATGGGGAAGCAATTCAGAGGCACACAGCAGTCACTGATATGTATGAACAGGTGGTCTTCGTTCATTATGTGTCCTTTCCGTATCATGATATGCATTGAAGGGTTCATCAATAAGCTGGTTTTGAACACAGGTTGCTTGACTGTTATACATCCCTAAGTTGTCAGCATGCTGTTTTTAAGTGTGTGTAGGAGGGACTGGATACATGTAATATATCCCGGAGTTGCCAGTATGCTTTTTAAGTGTGTGTATGTGAAGGACTGGATCCAGGGATATTAGATTTTATCTGGGTTAAAGACCCTCCTCTACCCCCCCCCCCCCAACTGTTATTTTATTTTTTTTCTGGCTAGTTTGTAGGATGGTGTCTTTCACTTGGCTTCAGGACAGGTCTTGGGTGTCATTTTTATACTCATAAATGCTTCAGCTTTAAGGGGCATTGTCCCAAAGATCTCAGCATGGGATCTTCTCCTGAATGCTGCCATGGACGTTTCCTGGTCCCTGGAAACCTAAAATCAAATTTGGACAGCTACAATTTCCCACAACCATCCAGCTCTGACTCTGCTGTGTGTGTGTGTGTGTGTGTGTGTGTGCATGCGTATGTACGCATACATGCATCATCTGTATGTTCTTTGCATGTGTGTGTGTACATTTTGTCATCAATCCTGGCTGATTTATCAGAGAAGTAAGTTGGTGTACAATATGAGCTGAGTAACTGATGATGAGTATGAGATGATCCATGTGCAGTGATTGATTGAATATATTTGTATGGTCATGGGTTTGTGTCTAATGTCTATGGTTTTTTTTTTTGTTCCTAATGATTGAGATGTTTCAAAATTTCCAACAGACATTCTTTCTGTGGTTTGGTGAAATGATGGCATAGAATGGAGTACTTTGGTCAACAAGTGTAGAGACATTTTTTCACTGATGCCGGAAAAAACATGGCAACATCTTTGTCTGAACACCATTTACAGTACAGTGCAAGAAAACACAGTGTGTATGTTCATTTCTTTACCACAGAGTAACTTAGCTGTTTGACACTTTAATAAATGTAACACAGGTCACTAGTAAACTATTAATGTCACTTTTTAAGAGCATCCTTACAAGCTGTATGTGAATAAAAGGTCTTTCAGAATATTTTTGAATAACAACAGCCTATCAAGTGGACTTGATGGTGGAGAAAAATGAACTATTGCAGCTGAGAGACACAAACAAGAGATAAAATCCATCTGACATTGTTTTCGACACCAGAAGTCTCTGTGGAGTTTAATACTCACTTAATCAAAAAATAGGGTAAACAATCTGTTTTTTGTAAAAACTGAGTGTCTTGTGAGCATTTGCATGCGTGAAGACAGTGGAAGGTCCTGGTTAGAGTTAAATATTTCTAGTAATAAATTGGGCTTGATGGGAGCTTTGGTTGCCTTCAGCTACTATCCTCTCTATCATTATCAGCCTTCTTTTTTCATGAAATTGAATTTCATCAAAGTTTTTCAAAAGTGGTTTAAAGAAATCCATGATTGTCAATGAGCTAATACAGAAAGAAAACAAATGGAATGAAAAATGTTTAAGTGTGATTTTGCCTCTTAGAAGTTAGTTCTATCCGGTAAGAGACTACCTGTATATGTTGCAGCTGTGAATCTCAATATGAACCTAATATACCTTTGTGTGTGTGTGTGTGTGTGTGTGTGTGTGTGTGTGTGTGTGTGTGTGTGTGTGTGTGTGCACATTCTAGTTTGTCATGTTTATGTGCCTGTGTGCTACTGTATAGATGAAGATGCATTCTGGTGTGTGTATGTATCTGTGTGTGCACATGTGTGTGCGTGTGTGTATGTGCACGGGTACACATGCGCATGAGCATGTGTGTGTACATGCATATGTGTATGTGTTAGTGTGTGTGTGATCAACCTTGCTTTGACGGTGTGTGTGTGTGTGTGTGTGTGTGTGTGTGTGTGTGTGTGTAAGGGAAGTATGGAGGAGTAGGGAAGGGAGAAATGAGGGGGCAAGACTGTATTTACTTCTGAGTATCTTATGGTCATGATTAAATGTCTCTTGATTTTGAAAAAAAAAAAAAAAAAAAAAAAAAAAAAAAAAAAAAAAAAAAATTTGCTGCTGATTCCGCTATGTTTTGCTGTGTGTGTGTGTGTGTGTGTGTGTGTGTGTGTGTGTGCATGTATAATTATCTATCTGTGTGTGTGCGTGTGTGTGTGTGTGCGTGTGTGTGTGTGTGTGTGTGCGTGCGTGTGTGCGTGCGCACGCGCGCGCGTGCGTGCGTGTGTGTGTGTGCATCTAGGAATGAAGGGCTTGGGATGAAAATTTATGTTTTAGTTTGGCATCGCACATGTTACCACCCCGACTCTACCTCCATGACTCTCTCCCCCCCCCCCTCCACCCCCCCGCCCCTTCCCCCACCACAAGCACACAACTCATCCACAAGCACCAACCCCCTCTTTCTCTCTCTCTCTCTCATCTCCCCTCATCCACCCCCTTCACTCTCACCAACACACTAACCGTAAAGCCAGATCATCATCCTCCAGACCCCAGCCGTAGTAGGAGAGGGAAAAGCCGTTGACCCGTTCCATGTGAGCCTTTCGCAGAGCGATAGCCCCACCGAACGACAAAGGGTATGGCAGTCTGCAACAGTCACGATGCATGCCTATGACGTCATGCCGAAACAGGACGCTCGTGACGTCAAGCTGACACGGGCCATGACGTCAGGACGAATGTACACACGAAACGGGCCATGACACTTTGTGATGTCGTTTGAGACAAGAAATCGAAGACTCATGACGCTAGACTTAAGCCGACCGAGATATCTGTGCCGTCAGGCTAAAAAGGCCATGACGTCAGACTGAAACTGGCCACGACATCCGTGACGTCAATCTGAAACGAGGTACTCATGACGGCAGACTGAAAACGGGCCAATGACATACATGACTTCACTGTAAACCCG
>JADBJO010011330.1:0-15344 GCA_016801955.1 Conus betulinus | reverse complement strand
GGGCAAGAGTAGTTATTCGAGTTATCTTATGGTCATGATTAATGTCTCTTGATTTTGATTTTGATTGTGGGCAACTGAATAGTGGATTGCTCTGGGGAATTTGCGTGTAGTAGTCTATGTTTGCATAGTGTGTCAGTGCAAGCAGATGGTTTTACTGTTGAGGTTAATCTGACATGTTTCTCACCAAGAGAAAAGATATGTCCCATGAAATCGTTTTTTGCAAATCAGAGTACAGAGACAAATAAATTTTCAGGGCTGTACCCCCCCTCCTTCTCCTCACACCCCAAATCCCTATTCATTGGATTCTGTCCACAGCCATACCCTGGATTGTCCCGGCAAACATCATGGCCTGTTCTGGCATCGGCTATACACGTAGTAGTCAGTGTCAAGTCGTCTCAGGAGGGCAAGCCACCCGAGAGGAAACACTGCAACTGCTTGCCCAGGCACTTCTGTGAGATTCAGTGATGCTTGTTCAGATAAGGTCCAGCACACTCAGGATACCATCAACTAAGCTCCCTTCTGACAACAATGTCAGTTTAGTCATGGAGCCAGAGGATGATAACGCCTCTGCACACTCCACCCACCCCCATTCGGAGGGAGCCACCATGACCGTCCAGTGACTGATCGATTAATTGCCTATACTAGTGACCCTGATAGAACTACACCCAAAGGCGTAGATGTGGAGAGGTAATCGAAACTAAGGTCACCATGAGAGCAGGGCAGGAACGGGCAGAATATGAGACATTTTTTATGCTAATCATTGAGGTTGAGACTGATGGAGATGATGCTAAAGATTCCATGAAGGGCTGACTCTGACGAGACAAAGATACCACCAGAGATGGTGCCGGTAGGGCCTAGAAAAGTACTGTTCTAACTGCCAAATAAATCTGCTGGGAGAAATCCTGCACCACCCTGGGAACCCCGCGCTGTGTTCACATAGGGTGCAGACATGTGCAAGGGTATTCCTTAAGACGTCAAGAGGACATAAACTGCTCCCTAGCAAATGCCATTGTGTGACCACTGGATGGGGACACAACAGGCCTCGATGGAAGGCCCCCTATGGGTATGCCAGCCCATACTTCATGACTAAAGAGCCATCCTAGATCTATAGTTTCATGACAGGGCTTTGTTGTACACTTACTTTATTAATACATCCCGGCATTAATCAGGCCCCGAAGAATAAATACGGAACCAATGCCATTCGGTGTTGGTCAGGAATATTTCAGCAACATTCTCAGCGTTACTACTATTAAGTGGATGAAATTGACTGTGTAGTCCCAGTCTTCCAAATGTGCCCAGAGCAAACACAACTCCTGGCTGGAGCGGTAGTCGGAGCAGGAAAAAATCTGGCTAGGGATAAATGGCTCTGATGGGAATTGAACCCAACTCCCCACGGTCATGTATGCAGAACTTGCTGAACGCATGATTGATTTTTGATGCAGGATCTTGATTCCTTGAGTCTGGAATCTCAGGAGAATCACATGGTCTTACCTGAAGGGTAATTAGACGCCATCCTTCTTGGTGTGGCTGAGTATGGAGCTACATTTTTCTTTAGAGACATCAGGAAGGTGGAAATACAGTACATAGGCATTTGTGGTCATGAAATACAGACTTTGCGGCTTGTGTTTCAATCTCACCAACTGCTCCAACTGTCACTTCTCTGCTCCATTTCCTTTATCTTGTTTTAAATGTAAAATGTAATTTTTCCCCCGGAGTGGTCTGGAACAAGTCACTGGAATACAAATGAAGAAATGCTGAGAAAAATATTCAAAAGTTATATTTCAACTTTGCCGGTTTTGAGCTAGTTAGGTTGTTAGCCATAGACCTGCATTAATTATACGATGCTCTAAACATCAGTATGTAATCTTATGTGCATGTGTGTGTGGGTTCAGGTTTGCCACAGGAAAGCGTGTGCCAGTGTTTTCAAGAGTGGATGTCTGTGCATTCAGGTGCATATATATGTACCGTGTATGGGAGTGGATGGGGGGATGGGGCTGACGAGAAGCAAGGGGGGAAGAGGAGGTGGTTGTTATTTAAAACTGACAAAATGAATATGTTTCATATGAACATTGTCATTGTGGTAAACATTTGTATGTAAAATGCGTTAGTGAGTGTACAAACATGTATGAGTTTTTGTTATGTGTGTTTGTGTACACAATCGCACAAGGTGGCTTTTTTTTTTTTTTTGGTTGGCTTGCGTCCCACCATATGTGCCACTATCTCAGTGGCTGCAGTGCACCCACACCAACATCATTTCGCACAACCCCCATCAACAACCGGCAGCCGGTGGTGCGTCCGCCACAGCTCCAGCAATGGCAATCCACAAGGAGCAGTCAATGTCAAGTCATCAAGAGGCAACCACTGTAGGAGACACTGCACTTCTGCTGAGTCACTTCGGTGGTGTTCAGTGGCACTGTTCTGATCCAACATACACAGGGACACCACTTACTAAGCCCCCCTATGACGACAATAATGCTTAGCCACAGAGCCAGGTGTGAGTGAGCTTATCCCTCCACGAGGGCCACCACCACGTCTGTCCAACCGAACAGCCCCCATGGCACTTGCCGATACGGACCCTGACGGAACCAAACCAAGGTCACAGACGTGGGAAAGGACATCGAAGCTGAGGTCAACATGAGAGCAGGGCATGAAGGGACACAGAATTTAAAGACTAACTAATTCTTTTTTATGCTGGGTCGAGAGAAAATGAGGATGATAAAGATGATGCTACGACCATAGATTTCCATTTCAGGCTGACACTGCATGGCAGGGCGGTACTATACACTCCTTTCATATTGATATCCCGGCATCAGAACCAGGCCGAGAGATAACAGGACACCTGCTGGGTTGGTCAGGAAATTTGAACAACACTCTCAAGAGATGCAATCCATTAAGTGGATGAAAATGTGTGTGGTCCAGTTCTTCTCAAGCGAACGGTACCCGTAACAAACTCAACTCTAGTAGGAGCGGTCGAGCCAGAAAAATCCACATGACTTTGATGGGAATCGAACCCGTGGACCTCCCAGCTGGGAGTCTCGTGACAGGTGCTTTTCCTTTTTTTTTTTTTTTATTTTTTTTTGGGGGGGGGTTGTTGAGCTTTTTTTTTTTTGCCGGGTAGGAAAATTTTTATGACACCTTCCAACATTTTTTTGCAATCAAACCCTTACCTGCCTTGGATATAGTTGCTTGCAAAATCAATGTACACGATATATCTACAAATATGGCATGTGTGAATTAAAAAATTTTTTTTTCTTATGTTACAGTAGATAGCTTTCCTTCTCGTACTTCATTTGACTGTATAACAGAAGGAGAAGGTGGTCAATTGGACAGCAGAATCGTATAGGAATGGGAGAGAATCCCTGGCACGTTGTGGCGTATCTCCGCACTGGGAAGAGGTGTGTGTGTGTGTGTGTGTGTGTGTGGTGTGTGTGTTCTTCCTCCGCAGTCTGCTCAGTCTTGCCATCCCAATGATCTTAAGTGATAGTGTTAGTGAAATTTGGAAAAAAACTTTGAAAAAAAAACGAAAAAGTCATGGCAAACTTCAGAAGAAAAAAAAAAAATCCACTCATACACAATGTTACCAAAAAGATGCAGCAGCTAAGACAGAAAGAAAATTGATGCCGAAGTTTGGAGATGCATTTTCTGACTCTCTCTGATGCAGCAGCAAAGATCTGAGACAGATCTAAATTGTTGATTACTGATTGCGGAGTGCTAGACAGTATATTGCCATCATGATATAGCTTGGGATTTCTGTCACAGCTTAGAAGGAATTCGCGTGGGGGAAAGGGGCCAGTGGGAGGAGGAATACAGGGTGGGGAGTTCTACAACTGGGCATAGACACGTACGTTATCGTGTGCGCGCGTGTTTTAAGTGTGTAGAAGTTCATTTTTATTCTCTACGGGAAGTAATTTTCGTGCTTCTCGTGGAAACTTTTCCTGCAATGGTAGTTTGCTTCCCTTGGTATTAACATGCTGCGACATCAGCACTGTTGTGAATTTTACAGTTACGGTAGCTACTGTTTCGTTTCAGTGATCATACCAAAAAAAAATTGACTGGCCACAACTTCAATTACCACTGCCCTTCCCACCCTATCCCCCTCCACGTATTTCAACACCTCATGTTCTTGGGGGAAAAAAAAGAAGTTTAAGGTGCATAGGACCTTACTCTGCAAAAAACACGTATTTAAGTGGTGAAAAATCTCACATGTGAAAATGCACTTCATTGCTCTTGTGCGTTGTTGCAATGCAGAGACAGAATTTACTTTTGTTCTCGTTGGAGAGACGAGAGAGTAGAGAGAGAGAGCGAAAGGAGAGAGGAGAGAGAGATGAGAGAGAGCGAGAGAGAGAGTGGATCATCATTATAGAGAACAGTTTTGTTTGAAAAAAAAGAAACTGCAATCAAAAATGAGGGAAATTTACGAGGTGTGGACAGCCCTCGCAAATTAGTAACAAACACTTACACCACACCACAACACAACACACACTCTTCTCTCTATCTCTCTCTCTCTCTCTCTCTCTGACACGTACGCAAGGCGGAAGGCATGCGTCTGCGCGCGCGCGCGCACACACACACAAACACACACAACACACACAAACCGCGCGCACACACACACACATCAAACACAAACGCGTGCGCGGCGCGCGCGCGCGCACACACACACACACAGTCACCCACACACAACGCAGTGCGCGCGCGCGCTGCGAGCGCCACACAAACAACCACACACACACACCCACACATGCGACACTATGTGCACATGCAAAGACATTTACAGATACGTATAAAGTTTATTAGCTATAATAAAGATAACATACTGCAATACGCTAAAAGCTTCAAAACGCATCACAAAGGCTCTAACAGCGGAAATATAATAAACCCGAACCCCATTATACCCCTAAATGGAAGACCAAACAGAAATCATGGTATTTGTGCTAAAAGAATTAGTCATAAATCAACATTAGAGCTTATCTAAAGCAGGCCAAACTGCTTCTGGATTTCAGTGCTCCTTTTTGATCAAACAGTTTTCGACGAAATTTGAAAATCATTGGATGCCAATTTTCGGGGGACGGTGGGAAAAAAAGTACAGCATTGCATATTGGAAGGAAATACGTGCAGCATGCTTATGCAGTTTCAGATAGATTCGTGTGTGGTTTGTGTGTGTGTGGGGTGTGTTGTGTGTGCTGCCGTGTGCCTTCGTGCAAAAACTTTATAATTGTAAATTGGCGTTTACTCAGTAAGACTCAAAACATGGTCATGATCACATTTAGCAGGAGATCAATATAAACATTCAGAACTTTTCGCCCATACCTTTGGGGTGAATGCTGACATACGAGCTGGTAATGGCTTAAAGAATCTGTAATTAAGATCTCGCAGCGATGTATGCAATATTTCAAAAATGATGTTATCATTTTGATCACTGCCATGCTTAATCATCTATACATCCATGAAATACAGGCCAAATGACATTGCTATGCAAAAAAAATGGCTATTTAAAAATATCGAGCTGCGTTGTTTTTGAGATCAGATAGATAACGCTTATTACAAACTGTCATTTTAGCAAGCCGCAGAAGAAGGTGGAAATAATGTTAATGAATTTAATTACTAAATATAGACACAAAGATAGGACTTCAACACGTTTATACACCGAAATCAGCATCCTCATGCTATCATGTCTAGAGCGTTTAAGTTCGTCTTGCGGATGATGGCACATCCTGTGTTACCTTCCAGGTTTGTCTAAGAGAGGTATCATTTCCGATGATTAACTTCTAATTGCTGGATTGTGGAGGTTGCAGGTATTATTCCGTAATTAGACAGACCGACTTGTAGCGCTGAGGACGTAGACTATCCCTAAAGAAACGGTATCCGAGGATAAGGATGTGGAGAGTGCGACGGTGTGGAGGTGGGAGTGTTGTGATTCAAGTACTAATACTTCAAAAATAAAACATTCGCGAATAATCAAAGGAGGAAATTGTATCAGTAATTTATACAAACGTTAGAACGTCGATTGTTTTTTGTTTGTTGTTTGTTTCCTCTTTTTTGAACTCCCAGTTCTTATAGAACACGGGAAGTACTTTACAATGGTGAACGAAGAAAGAAATGTTGTCTCTGTGTTGTGTGTTGTGTCTGTCTGTCAGTGGTCAAAAAGGGGTCCACTCTGACCTCCAGACAAAATATTCCATCATGGGCCGATCTCTTATGAAAATTTTTGTAGTTTATGTTCATTATGGGTCACATACGGAGGACACCCGATGTTTATTAAATTTACCGTTATCTACGCCTTATAACCGGCCATAACGTGGCCATCTTACGGTTTTCTCACGGAGTATTCAAGAATATTCAGAAAGTACGTTTAGCCGATTGCAATCTTGTTTGTTTTTAATAGCTTGTAAATTTCAAACCAATTCCGTCAAAGATGCCGGGGGTGTTATCCCTTCTACCTTCTTTTAAGTGTTACTCTTCGTTACTTTAATGATTTCGTTTGTTTTTACAATGAACATCTAAGAAAATAAGATTGAAGTGCAGTACCTAACAATTACTCACGGTTGTGAGTACCTAATGGGATTTTACTTAAACCAGATGCTGTGACACAAAGCAAAGTGTAAAAGTGAATAGGTGGGGAGGTTAGCATTACCAAAAGTGGGATACAAAGATTAGAAGAAGAAGTAGTAAAGAATCTCAGGAGGGTTGAGGAGTGACGGAGGAGGAGGAAAGAATCTTGTATGAATGAATAAGAATTTGATTTACAACAAACAACACCAACAAGAAATAAATTAACTTATGCCTAGAAGCGTTATTGAGCATAAGCCCTAGCTCCAAGAACGATAACAGTCATTCTCGGTGGTAAACAGTGTAAAAGGTAATAGCCATCAGGCCGCCATGCTGGATATTGAATCTCCGATCCTCTATTTTAAGCACAAAGTCACTCTGCTGGATTTGGACGCATCGGGACGATCAGTCACTGGACTGGTGACAGTCATCTAGCACTTTTGGACACTGGGTGCCATTACCTGTCATCACCTGAAAAAAAACAAACAAAAACAAAACTACTCAATCGGAGATTATGTGTATGAACTAAACAACTAGGCCCAATTCTAATTAACCTTCGCCGTGTGTTGCTTAAATATTTTACACACCCCTACGGTCATTGGCCTCCAGGTATTTATTTATTCCCTGCTTTCTGTCAAGGAATAAAGCCTTGGTGTACGTTTGTGGGGTCTCTAGCGAACCCATGTCTTTTGTGAAGGAATAAACCTTGCTGTACGTTGTGGGTCTCTAGCGACACCATGTCTTTTGTGAAGGATGAAGCCTTGGTGTACGTTGTGGGTCTCTAAGCGACCCTGTTTTTTTTTTTTGGGTGAAGGAATAAACCTTGCTGTACGTTGTGGGTTTTCTAGCGACCCGGTTTTTGTGAAGGAATAAACTATCCCTGCTGTGCGTCGTTGTGGGTCTCTAGCGACCCATATTTTTTTGTGTGAAGGAATAAATCTTGCTGTACGTTGTGGGTCTCTAGCGACCCATGTTTTGTGTGTTTGTGTGTGTGTTGTGTGTGTGTGTGTGTGTGTGTGTGTTGTTGTGAAGAGGAACAAAACCTTGCTGCACGTAGTGGGTCTTTAGCGATCCATAGTTTTTGGTGAAGGAATAAACCTTGCTGTACTTTGTGGGTGTCTAGCGACCCATGTTTTTGGTGAAGGAATAAACCTTGCTGCACGTAGTGGGTCTCTAGCGACCCATATTTTTTTGGTGAAGGAATAAACCTTGCTGTACCTTGTCGGTCTCCTAGCGACCCATGTTTTTTTTTTTTTTTTTTTTTTTGTGAGGAATAAAGTCCTTGCTGTACGTTGTGGGGTCTCTAGCGACCCATGTTTTTGATGAAGGAATAAAGCCTTGCCCTGTACGTTGTTGTGGGTGTCTAGCGACCTATGGTGGGTTTTTTTTTTTTTTTTTTTTTTTTTTGTGAAGGAATAAACCTTGCTGTATGTTGTGGGTGTCTAGCGACCCCATTTTTTGGGTGAAGGAATAAAGCCTTGCTGCACGTTGTGGGCGTCTAGCGACCCATGTTTTTTTTGTGAAGGAATAAGCCTTGCTGTACGTGTTGTGGGTCTCTAGCGACCCATTTTTTTTTTTTTAATGAAGGAATAAGCCTCGCTGTACGTTGTGTGGGTGTCTAGCGACCAATTTTTTTTTTTTAATGAGGAATAAAGCCTCGCTGTACGTTGTGGGTGTCTAAGCGACCCATGTTTTTTTTTTAAATGAAGGAATAAAAGCCCGCTGTACGTTGTGGGTGTCTGGCGACCCATTTTTTTTGTGTGAAGGAATAAAGCCTTGCCGTAGGTCATGCGTCTCCAGGAACCCCATTTTTTTTTTGTGAAAGAATAAAGCCTTGCTGTGCCTTGTCTCGAGAGAGCCTTTTTTTTTTTTTTTTATTTAGAAGGACTGAAGTCTTGGCGTTCGTCGTGGTCTCCAGAGACCCATGTTTTTTTTTGTTTTTTTTTTGTGAAGGAATAAAACCTTGCCGTAGTCATGGGACTTCAGGGACCCATGCTTTTTTTTTTTTTTTTTTGAAGGAATAGTCTTATCGTGTATATGGGTCTCCGGGAACCCATGGTTTTGTGAAGGAATAAAGCCTTGCCGTACGTCATGGATCTTCGGAGATCCATGCCCTTTATGAAGGAATAAAGCCTTATTGTATACATCATGGGTTTCCAAAGACCAATTCTTTTTGTGGAAGAATGAATGAAACTTTGCCGTGTATCGTTGGTCTCCAAGGATTCACTTTTTATTCTGGAAAAAAAAATGAAGTCCTGCCGTACATCGCAGGTTTTCCCAGAGATCTATGGGTCTTTTGTTGTTGTCTTTTTCTTCTTTTTGTTGTTGTTTTAAATGGAGTAAACCTCGCCATACGTCGTGGGTGTCCATTGACTCATGCTTTCTTTCCCCCGAAGGAACTAAACCGGTACAGTTCGTCGTGGTTGTATAAGGACGTAAGAGTTTTGTGATAAATTTTGAAATTGGTGTATCTAAAACAACACAGAGAAAGCAAATGACAAATGAATGTAATAAGTTTATTTTATTGCACGTGACTCAAATTACTTTTCTTTATTTCAGTGTGTATGATCATTGGAATAAACAATGTTGGGAAATCTGCAAGGGAGGTAACTTGTGTTTGATCTTCGCATTCAGCGAGAGTGACCCCGCCGTTTCAAGGGACAAGTGGCACCGGTGGGCGCGCCCAGAGCAGTTTAGCTCCATTAGCTTAACAGTCCAGAGAGAGAGAGAGAGAGAGAGAGAGAGAGAGAGAGAGAGAGAGAGAGTAACAAATATGAATGTGAAACGGCGCGCCTGTAATGCAGACAGTGGATATTCTAGTCGTTATTCTGGCGCGCATTTCAAATGTTTAATCCTCTTGATCTATTTGCTCGGCCCATAAACTGAAAAAGGTAACTCTGTTTGCTTTAGCAAGGCATGCGTTATCTTCCCTTGATTTTTTTTTTCTCCGGAACAAGTCTATTTGCCTCATCAGCCACTTTTAACTGTTCAATCAGAGAAAGAAAACGTCACAATATCGGGCCTCGAGAATGACGTGCCTTGAGACAGATGGCATGGCTGCTGATTCACTCGGATTCCTTTGATTTAAACATTTGCATGAGAATAAAAAAGGAACACCACACCCCCACCCCATTCCATCCCCCCCCCCCCCCCCCCCCCCCCCCCCACCCCACCAAAAAACAAAAAAAAACAAAACAAAAACAAAACAAAACAAAAAAAAAAAAAAAAGAAAAAAAAAAAAAAAAAGGAAAAGAAAAAGAAAAGAAAGGAACAAACCACAAATACAAGCAAACAAACAACAACAACAAGAGAAAGGCTTCGGGAGTCAACCCTGAGGAAAAATCCGGAGTCGGAGACCCCAAGGCAGTCCGAAGCTGTATACAGTTACGCTCTGGCAACTCCTGCGACGGCACTGGAACCATGTGTATCGGCGTTTTGCCTTTCCAGTGGACCATTCCATCGACGTGGAGGGGAGGGGGGGGGGGGGGGGTGCTGCACGGGTAACAGCTTGCCCCCTCCATACTTACTTGCCCAGGCTTTGCGCTCAGGAGAGGTCACTCCAGCTTCGCTTTGCAGCGTCGACAAAACACGGGAAGTAGCAGTCTACCGGTTATATGTCTGCATACTCAATTGGCGAAGAGTCAGACGCCAGGGGCTGCTTCCGACGGTGGGAGAGATCATCGCATCTCACTGGGCAGCTACCGCCCGCCTTAAGCTGGGCAGCCCCCAGCCAGTAAGGTGCTGCCCCGCCACGACCCGTTCCGTCCTCACTGGGTGCGTGGGGTTTAGGGTGAAAACCGACAAGCGGATCGATAACTATGCACCAGGCAACAGAAAAATGAAAACTTCCGCCCTTAAATTGGGTACGTGGAACGTAAGGACAATGACACCAGGGCTTTTCTGACGACCTGCAGGAAGTAAACGATGTTCGCGCAAGACAGCCGTCATCGACAGAGAACTGAGCAGACCGCAGATGGACATTGTCGCCCTTCAAGAAACCAGGCTCCCAGAAACAGATCTGTGAGGGAGAGAGACTTCACCCTGTTCTGGCAGGGCAAACCATCAGACGAAGCCAGAGAACACGGCGTGGGATTCGCAGTTAGAAACAGATTATTGGAGTCTATAACCCCACCAGTAGAAGGAACAGAACGAATCCTGTCTCTCCGACTCCAAACATCATCGGGACCAGTCAGTCTAATTAGTGCCTACGCACCAACTTTGGCATCCACAGCAGAAGCAAAAGACAAGTTTTATGACGACCTCAGTGCTGCTATAAGGAGAATTCCCGACAGAGAATTACTGTTCATCGCAGGCGATTTCAACGCCAGAGTAGGTGTCGATCACAACTCCTGGCCCACCTGCTTGGGTCAGTTCGGCACTGGGAAATGAACGAGAATGGCCAGCGCCTGCTAGAGCTCTGCTGTCATCATGGGTTGTGCGTCAGTAACACCTTCTTCAACACGAAGCCTCAGCATCGAGTCTCCTGGAGACACCCTCGATCCAAACACTGGCATCAGCTCGATCTGATCCTCACCAGACGTGTCAACCTTTCCAGCATCAAGATCACTCGCAGCTACCAGAGCGCCGATTGTGACACTGACCACTCTTTGGTGTGCAGCAAAGTGAAGCTCCGCGCGAAGAGACTGCACAGTAGGAGAAAGGAGGGCCGGCCTCGCATCGACACCAGCAAAACACGCGATCAAAGAAAAGTGGAGGAGTTCGCGCGCGTGTTGGAGGATTCTCTCCCTGGCCCACCCACTGCAAATGCCCAAGACCGATGGGAACACTTCAGAGATGCTGTCTACAACGCCGCCATGTCCACCTTTGGCAAAAAGACCAGCAAGTCAGCTGATTGGTTCGAAGCCCATTTAGAAGAAATGACACCAGTCATCGAGGCCAAGAGAAACGCCCCGACAGCATACAAAACCAATCCCAGTGAGCAGAACCTCCAGTTCTCCGTGCTGCTCGCAGCAAAGTCCAGCAGTGTGCCAGGCAATGCGCCAACGATTATTGGCTTCAGCTCTGCTCCCAGATCCAGATCGCAGCTGACACAGGCAACATTAAGGCGATGTATGACGGCATCAAGCAGGCACTGGGCCCAACACAGAAGAAAACTGCCCCTTTGAAATCAGCTACAGGGGAGGTGATTCAGGACAGAGAACAACAGATGGAGCGCTGGGTAGAACACTACACTGAGCTATATGCAAGGGAAAATGTAGTCACAGAAGATGCCCTGAATGCCATAGAGCGCCTACCAGAACTGGAAGAGCTTGACAGAGAACCAACCATAGACGAACTCAACGAAGCCCTGGACTCTCTTGCCTCTGGCAAGGCACCAGGGAAAGACGGTATTCCCGCCGAAGTACTGAAGTGCTGTAAAGAGACACTTATCACCGAGTTGCATGAAATCCTCTGCCTCTGCTGGAGTGAAGGCGAAGTACCACAAGACATGAGGGATGCTAACGTCGTCACACTGTACAAAAACAAAGGTGACAGAAGCGATTGCAATAATTATCGTGGCATATCCCTCCTTAGTATCGTTGGGAAAGTCTTTGCACGAGTAGTACTGAAGAGGCTCCAAGTACTTGCAGAGCAAGTTTATCCTGAATCGCAGTGCGGTTTCCGTGCCAACAGATCCACTATAGATATGATCTTCTCCCTTAAACAACTTCAGGAGAAATGTAGGGAGCAAAGGCAGCCACTCTTCATTGCCTTCATAGATCTCACAAAGGCTTTCGATCTGGTCAGCAGGGATGCCTCTTCAAGATCCTCCCCAAGATTGGATGTCCACCCAAACTTCTCAGCATCATCGGATCCTTCCACGAAGACATGAAAGGCACTGTCGTCTTTGACGGCTCAACATCAGCTGCCTTCAACATACGGAGCGGAGTGAAACAGGGTTGCGTCCTGGCTCCCACCCTGTTTGGAATCTTCTTTGCTGTGATGCTGAAACACGCATTTGGTCCCGCAGCTGAAGGTATCTACCTTCGAACCAGGACAGACGGAAAGCTCTTCAACCTCTCCAGATTAAGAGCCAAGACTAAAGTCAAGCTGAGGTGCCTGCGTGACTTCCTCTTTGCAGACGACGCAGCAGTAACCGCCCACTCAGCCGAGGACCTACAGCAGCTCATGACTTGCTTCAGCGATGCCTGCCAAGACTTCGGGCTTACCATAAGCTTGAAGAAAACACAGGTCATGGGACAGGATGTTGACTCTCCCCCAGTCATCAGCATCAATGACCATGAACTGGATGTCGTCCATGACTTTGTTTATCTGGGCTCAAATATCTCAGACACCCTCTCACTTGACGCAGAGCTCAACAGGCGCATCGGCAAGGCAGCTACCACCATGACCAGACTGACAAAGAAAGCATGGAACAACAGCAAGCTGACCGAGCACACAAAGATCCAGATCTACAGAGCCTGCATCGTGAGCACCCTCCTGTATGGCAGCGAGTCTTGGACTTTGCGTGCCCGACAAGAGCAAAAGCTCAATGCTTTCCATATGCGTAGCCTCCGACGCATTCTGAACATCACCTGGCAGGACAAAGTCCCAAACAACACTGTCCTGGAAAGAGCCGGATGCACCAGCATGTACACGCTGCTGAAACAGAGACGTATGCGCTGGCTCGGCCATGTCGTGCGCATGGATGACGGACGGATCCCTAAAGACCTCCTCTATGGAGAACTTGTGCAGGGAAAACGTCCCACAGGCAGACCACAGCTGCGATTCAAAGACGTGTGCAAGAGGGGACCTAAAAGCCTTGAACATTGACCAGAACAACTGGGAAGCAACAGCCCTCGAACGGTCAGCCTGGAGACAGACTGTGCAGAAAGGTCTCTCCAAGTTCGAAGAGACACTCGCTCAGCAGCACGGGGAAAAGAGAATGAGAAGAAAGGCTGCAGCCCAGGCAGACAGACCAGCGTCAGACTTCACCTGTGCCCTCTGCCACAGGGACTGTCATTCCCGCGTCGGACTGGCCAGCCACACCCCGTCGCTGTACCAGAATAGACACCGGATGACTCACCTCCAGCTCCAAACTGCTCGGCAAAACAAGGCTTGCAGTAAGCGATGCCACAATGCTGAAACAGAAACATTAGTATTCATTCATTTCGTCGCCTTTGCACACGGTCATAGAACACTGTTCGCGTGCATGCTCAACCACCGAACATCTGAGAAGATTCTGGCAGTGCCGAGTTTTCGCTGGTGCAGATCCGTCTGGCAGAGATCAATAGGCCGAGGGAACACACCACACACACACACACACACACTCAGACACACACACACACACACACACACACACACACACACACACACACACACACTCAGACACGCACATACACGCACGTACGCATGTATCACGCACGTGCGCACACACGCACGCATCACGCACGCGCGCGCGCGCACACACACACACACACACACACACACACACACACACACACACACACACACACACACACACACACACACACCACTTTTCTTTCCCTCCTCTCTAAAGGGAGTCATCCGTCTTTGCCATCTGTGTAGCCTACGTATACGTGTATGCACATGCTATACAGACTATTCATAAGTTACGCTCTAACAAAGAAACAAACAAACAAAGAAGAAAGAACAAAACAATGTTCCATAACCCAATGACCGTGGGCACAGTGAACTGTCAGAGACCCACCGTCACTGGGGCAAGGTGTTTATGGACGACAGCGCCCAACCCTCTCCTTCGACTGCCTTAATCTTCCCTGGACGGAATCATGTACCTAGGTCATTGCTGGGAGCACAAAGAGAGTTTTCAAAGCCGAAAAATTCGATCCCCCATGTGATTCAAACTCACGATGGTCAGCTCTGAAGCAGAACGCACTGACTATTAGACCGCTGCCTGCCCCCCCCCCCCCCCCCCACCTTCCCCCTTGTGGTGTGTTGAGCAGCTGGACAGCTGAGGCAAACGAAAGAAAGAAAGAATGAATGAATGAAAGAAGTGAGAAACGAAGAAGGACTGAAAGGTTGAAAGAACAGACACACTAGAGCACTGGGGTGGAAGTGTCTCCGTGGTGCACAACGTGCGCCTTTGGTTCGTACCTCTAAATGTTGATCTGGCGTTAAGGCTTCGTTACACTTGCCACATTTCAGGCAGGCCTGATGCCAGTCCTTGCCCAAGGAGATCACTTTCTCCGCTGCAACAGAAACACAGGACCGGCTTCTGTTGCGTTCTGTCTTCTTACACACACGCGCGCGCGCGCACACACACACACACGCATACACACACACGCACACGCACATACATGCATACATACATACAACATACACACATACACACGCACACACACATACACACACACGCACATGCGCTTACGCATACACACACGCGCGCACACGCACACACTCCCTCTCTCTCACGGGCGCACGCGAACACAAACAGACAAACAGACAGACAGACAGACACACACACACACACACACACCCACACACACACACACACACACACACACACACACACACCACACACGCACACACACATGCACACACCGGATACACACACACACACACACACACACACCACACACACACACACACACACACACACACACACACACTCACACACTTATGTGCACATCCACACGCGCGCGCGCTCCCCCCCCCCCCCCCCCCCCCCACACACACACATACACATACACACATACGCTCACATACGCGCGCACCCTACAGATACGCACCCTCAGCCTGAAAAGCCTGTATTTTTTTTCTCAGAGGAAACGTTTCACAGTGGTCCTTCGAGTAGTGCGCACTGAAGCGCACGCAAA
>JADBJO010011329.1:57796-65600 GCA_016801955.1 Conus betulinus | reverse complement strand
GAGGGAGAGACGAGCAGCACCAAGCCCCTTTCTCTTCCCCTAATCAGAACCATCTCTGACCTTCAGAGGGAAGCAGAATCCAGACCACACAACCAGAATCATTCCTGTTTGCTCAAACGCCTTTCCAGATACTCCAGCGGCACCTGATAAAACATTTCAAGGGGGGGAAAAGGTGACATAGTGGGAGAGAATGGGAAGAGAAGGGAGAGAAAGAGAAAGAGGAGACAGAGAGAGAGATGAGATGAGAGAGAGAGAGAGAGAGGGTGAACGGAAGAGAGAGAGAGAAAGAGACAGGGAGAGCGGGAGAAAGAAAAAGACGGACAGACAGACAGACAGACAGATGGAGAGACAGACAGACAGACAGACAGGCAAGTTAGAAGAAAAGAAGAAGCACAAGAAGAAGAAGAAGAAGAGAAGAGAGACAGACAGACAGACAGACAGACAGACAGACAGACAGAGAGAGAGAGAAAGACAAAGACAAAGTCAGAAGAGACAAATGACAGAGACAAAGACAGAGACAAAGACAAGGAGCAGAGAGAGAGAGAGAGGAGGAGAGAGAGAGAGAGAGATGATGAGAGAGGACGAGAGGAGAGAGAGAGAGAGAGAGAGAGAGAGAGAGAGCGGGTATGTACATTTTCAACGTTGTTCCAACAAAGTACGTGTGAAAATGGAGTCGGATTAGAGAGAGTCTTCGCTCCATCCAGATTGTCTAAAAAACTGACTGGCTGCTGTGAACTCGTTCTGTCCGCTCTTCCTCCTTTCGCTATCGGCTCGTCAGCGGCATTGGTCAGGGCAATGCAGGTGCCAGTTCCAGACCCTTGCTGTGAAGAAAAGAGAGTGTGGGGGTAGGAGGTGTGGTGGTGGGGTGGGGTGGTATTTAGGGGGTTGGGAGGCAAAGCGACAGGGGTGGAGGGGAGGAGGAGGTGGAGGAGAAGGAGGCGTGGGTGGCTTGGTGGGGAGGGAGCAGGGATGGGGTGGGTGAGGGGAGGGGAGGGGAGGAGTAGACGAGTGTGTGTGTGTGGGGGGGGGGGGGGGGACTGCGGCAGAGGGGGGTTGAGAGAGAAGAGAGAGAGAGAGAGAGGAGAGAGAGAGAGAGAGGAGAGAGAGAGAGAGAGAGGAGATAGAGAGAGAGAGAGAGAGAGAGAGAGAGTATGAAGCTTTGGTTGAAGTACGGGAGTGCAGATCCACAAATCCATAGCGAGGAACCGGTACATTGTCTTTCTCTTTTTTTTTTTTTGTGAAGCAGGAAAAACCCACATGGACGCACGCACGCACGCATACATACACACACGCACGTACGCACGCACGATATAAAACACGCGCGCACACACATATACACACGCGCACGCACATGCAGCATACGCACACACGCACGCACGCACGCACACACACACAACACCCACACACACACACACACACCACACACACAACACACACACAAACATCATTCTCTTTAACAATGGCTTAAATCCAGATAGAATGCCTGTCTTTACTTTGGGAAATACAACTATTAAAATATGTAACACAGTAAAATTTTGGGGGAGTTCTTTTACTTCAAAGTTAACATGGAACATACACATTGATAATTTACTAACTAAAGCAAGGAAAACGTTAAATTTAATAAAAATAGTCTCTAATCAAAAATGGGGACAAAACCCATCTACATTAGTAACACTGTGTAAATCTTTAAATGCGATCAAAGTTAACATATGCACAAGAAGTTTTATGTAATTAAAAATTTCAGCTATCAAAACATACATCAACTCTGACATAAAGGTTAGGTCAGATATTGACTTTCCTAAAAGAGCTAAATCAATATCCTCTCAAGTTACACTAGCAACATTCACAAGCAAAACTATAACCGACTCTGGCATTTCTACAGATAAAGATTCAGTATCTGTCAGACCATCCTTTTTCCCAATACCAACATGGGAACTTCAGAAAGCTTATTTTGACCTTGACCACACAGATATAAAGAAAGACGAAAACATAAATATGCTAGCCAGTTATACTAAATGCCATATTGAAGAGAACTACGCGAGTCATTTAAAGGTATACACAGACGTTTCTTGTATAAGCAGTAAAAACTGGGTGTGCCTTTTTAATCCCTGATTTGAAAATTGAGAAATCGTTCTATATTGGATTACACAAGTCCATATTTACAGCAGAACTAACAGCAATACTTATGGCCTTAAATTATTTGATCAACTTCCCTCAAACTATATTTCAGATTCTTTTTTGTGTAGATTCTAAATCCGTTTTGCAGGCATTACAAGCCTTACAACTGCACACCCGGCCAGAAATGATTATGGAAATTAGTTGCTTAATACACATGCTAATTGTAAGGGGTACCCAGATAACGTTTTGTTGGATACCATCTCACTGTTCTTTATACTATAACGAAAAGGTAGACAGGGCAGCTAAACATGGTGCTAAGTGTGGTTCTCAGTCTGAATACCTTCATTTTCCTCTTTCCTTGCACGAGCATTATGGGCTACTAAGGTCGCACATTTGGAATGTTTTTCCAAAATGAAGTGAAACATCAAAACGACCAAGACATTTTAATATTCATATAAAATATAAAAGATAACTTTATAACGACTAAAAAATTACTTTCCTTAATGTATAGATGGAAACTTGATGCTTTCAAAAACAAAATATGTCAAAAATATAGTTTGCATTTGTGGATGCAAAATATCTCCTAATCACATTCTTTCATGTCAAAGCTTGAAGATATTCATTCCAGTTTTATCGCAGAATAACCCGCTCAGTATATTCGATTCACCAGCTTTGACTTATGACTTTTTTGTAAGTCTAGAGAACAGTCCTCCATACAGTTTAGACATGCACAAGTCTCTACTCTTTACTCTTGCACTTTTTTTTTTTTTTTTTTTTTTTTTCTAATATCACGATTAGTGGAAAGACGTTAAATAAATGACACACACACACACACACACACACACACACACACACCACACAACACACACACCACACACACACACACACACACACACACACACACATACACACACACACATACACACACATCCTACACACACACATCCCACACACACCTACACATTCGAGAAGAGAAACAAAGAAGAAACCACTATAGGTTGATGGAGATGTGTACTTCGTGTAGAGATACGATTTGAACTGAGGGTTTAGTGCTTCGAACTTGAAATGTTAGATAACGTGCCATTTTATAATGATAGGTTTTGCGGGTGGCGTGGGCTTTCCCCAACGCTGATCCACACTGTTGGTACCCCCGCCTCTTCTATCCCCTCCCTCCCCCTCCTTGACACACATATACATGATCAAAAACCCTCATATTATGTCTGTGTACATTAAATACTGGCTAAGTATGTGGCAGAAGCATCAAATGTTAGGAAAAAAGAAATGTTTCGGTAAGAACTAATGTTTAAGTCTGTTTTCATGTACTCCGCAAGCTTGATGACCTTGGTAAGAAATGGTTTGTTTTCTTCAGTAGTATAGCTAATGATGAGGCGGACGGTGATGATAGATGTGACCGTGCAGGAAAGTTTTATAACAGTGAATACGTGTGCCTGGGTGAGGCACTTGTGTCAGTGATCAGGTTACTTAAAAAAAAAAAAAACTACATATTCATTTTTAGTGACGAAAAAAGCACGTCATTATTTTCTTTTCTTCTACATGGCTTCAAGCCTCATCATTAATATTTATGTAATCCGTTTCAATCATGTTTCTTTGCATTCTAAACTTTTTCGGCGCTGCAAATGTTGATGTACACCCCCCTTGACATAAAGGCCATGTAGGCCATTGTCAATAAAAACGTATGTGTACACACACATGCGGAGAAAGAGAGAGAGAGAGAGAGGAGCGAGAGAGGAGAGAGAGAGAGAGAGAGAGAGAGACGAGAGAGGAGACAGACAGACAGACAGACAGAACAGACAGAGGAGAGGACAGACACAGAAGACAGAGAGACAGAGACAGAAGACAGAAATAGAGACAAACAGACAGACAGGCAGACAGACAGACTGAGTCAGAGAGAGACAGATTGTCGGACACACAGACAAACAAAAACGGATAAACTCACAGAGTGGCATCGCTTCAATGTTCATTCAGATGATGACTCATTTCCGTGAATAGAATCAGACGCATCAGTGTTCGTTCTCTGTCTGTCTGTCTGTCTGTCTGTCTGTCTGTCTGTCTGTCTCTCTCTCCTCTCTCTCTCTCTCTCTCTCTCCTCTCTCTCTCTCTCGCTCTCTTCTTCTCCCCCCCCTCCCCTCCCACCGTCTGTTAGCTAGCATCCGCAAAATGCAAAATAATCAGCGAAGCGACAAACTGTTGATTCGCCGAGAATGATCCGCCACCTCCACCTCCACACCCGCCCGCTGACAGTTCTCGGTGTGGACATGAGAGGAGAAGAGAGAGAGAGATGGGGGAGAGAGAGAGAGAGAGAGAGAGAGAGAGAGAGAGCCGAGAGAGAGAGAGAGAGACAGAGAGACGAGAGAGAAGAGAGAGAGACAGAGAGAGAGAGACAGAGAGCGACAGAGAGAGAGACAGAGAGAAAGACAGAGTCAGAGAGCGAGAGAGAGAGAGAGAGAGAGAGAGAGAGAGAGAGAGAGAGAGAGAGAGAGAGAGAGAGAGAAGAGGGACAGGGGAGGGGAAAGAAATGTTGGGTGGTGGGGAAGGGAGGGTGAGCATGGGAGGTGAGAGTTGGGGAGGAAAGGAGGAGGACAGGGGATGGTGGGGGGGGTGGGAGGGAGGATGACTGGTGAGTCACCTCTCTTGGTGTCAGCCAGTTTCCGTGCAGGTTAGCCTATCCCTCCCTTCCCACCCCCCACACCCCCCGTCCCCACCCCCCATCCCCCCCCCCCACACCTGGCCCAAACCCTGTCCCTCATACCTCACCCCCCCCCCCCCAACCCCCAACGCCTCCACCTCTGCCTCAACCATCCCCTCCCCGTCCTCCAAAAGGCAGTCAGAGATGTTCCCGGTTTATCATACTGCCATGTCAAGGTAACCAGTTCCGCCATGCCCTGTGTTTCTGTCTGTCCCAAAAATTATGTCATCATCATATCTTCGTGACAAATTCTCAGAAGTCAGGATGGAAAAAAATATGATAAAACGAATAAAGATATTCATCCTGCGACCAAGAAACTGATATCTCTGTTGATATCCCTTTTGTGTTCAGGTGGTGTAAACTGTGGTTTCGATCCGCTGATCACTTCAAAAAAAAAAAAAAATATCATGTTTCGACAAAGAATGGTACTGTATATGATGGCACAAACGTGAAACATCTCGTATTCGCAATGTCATTAATAATAGCTTAAGCCAGAGAGTTTGCTCTCTCTCTCTCTCTCTCTCTCTCTCTCTCTCTCTCTCTCTCTCTCTCTCTCTCTCTCTCTCTCTCTCTCTCTCTCTGTCAGAACTATTGTGAGCAATGTGTGCATCATTTCATTGCTTTTATGCTCTCAGTACAGTTGCTTGCTACAGCAAGTTTGCTCTCTATCTGTTTGTCTTTGCTGTCTGTGTGTGTGTGTGTGTGTGTGTGTGTGTGTGTGTGTGTGTGTGTGTGTCTGTGTGTGTGTCTGTCTCTCGGTCTCTGTCTCTCTGTCTCTGTCTCTGTCTCTCTGTCTCTCTCTCTCTCTCTCCTCTCTCTCTCTCTCTTTCTCTCTCTCTCTCTCTCTCAGGACTAAGAAGTGTGGTGAAATGTTACATACGCACACATTATAGATATTATACTTTGACGAAATAGCAGCCCGTATATGGACCCTCGTGGTCGGCTGGCCTGTGAACATGAACTGAAGTAAACTTTGTACACGTGTGTTTAAATGTATAGTGATCTACATGCTCATGTGACTGTTTTATTCAGATTACGTACGTAACTTTTTTGTTCCCTTGATGGTGTTTGTCTCGCCCTTATATTTGAATTGTCTTCGCTGCTTCTTTCATTTTTTTTCTCTTTACTTTCGTTGTGAAGGCCTGGTAAAACGCAAGCTACTAGATAACCCGTTTACCTTCTTTAAGCCATCTGCACTCGTATTCGTATTCATTGCTCTACTGTGACGGGCGTGCTGGTCGAGTGAAGAAAGCGAAAGTTTATAGAACATATTCTGCATGTGTCTGTCTGTCAGTCTGTCAGTCTGTTTCAGTCTGTCTTCCCCTCTCCCCTTCTCCTCTCTTCTCTCTCTCTCTCTCTCTCTCTCTCTCTCTCTCTCTCTCTCTCTCTCATCTCTCTCTCTCTCCTCTCTCTCTCTGCTCTGTCCTCTAAGGTGAATATGAAGATGTTGATATAACTCTCTACAACACAAAACAATAAAATCGGAAACTGACGTGAAACCTTACATGTAAAATTACGATCTCCACATCCTGCTTTATGTTACTGGAATGCGAATACATCACACATCACCACTTTGGTGTGCTGTTTGTGTTTGAGGATCTCTCTCTCTCTCTCTCTCTTCTCTCTCTCTCCTCTCTCTCTCTCTTCCTCTCTCTCTCTCTCTCTCTCTCTCTCTCTGAAGTAGCTTCGTTTTCTTCACTTTTTATGTTGTTTTAATCTTATTTTCTTTTATTTCATTTCACTTTATCTATTTTCCTGCTGACAATAGTCTTAGAGATAAATTAACGTTTTATGCACTTGTTTAAACGTCTGTAAACTGTGACGTCTACAGACGACATATTTGTCGAATATTCACTTGTCTACTTCGTATTGTGTATTACAGAGATAGGCATTAGTTTGCACGCTACCTTGTGTCTTTATTCGTATTTTGGCTTACACAGGAGAGAGGTAAGAAAGAAAAAATACATTACAACAAAAAAGTAACAGTGTTGTGATAGTGGGTGTCTGTAAATGCTGGTATTCTATTTCACCAACATCTTGCTCTTGCACTCTTTATTTCTTCTGGTCTTACCCTTCTAAACTCTCCTCACCCTTCACCCACCCCACCCCACCCCCCCCTCCCCCGTCCTTTCTTTTGTAAACAAGCTCACCGGCTCCCCCCTCTCCTCCTTCACGGCAGCAAGCGAAGGTCTGGAACTGGCACTGGCATTGTCCCTGACAAATGCTGCTGACAAGTCGACAGAGGAGGAAAAGAGCGGACAGAGAAGAAAGGAATCGGCAGTCCGACATCTGGAATGTAGATTACTTCCCATCTCGCATTTCACTCTTGGCAGACGTTGGATTGACAGGATTGGTTGATATGCTGTGTGTGTGTGTGCGTGCGTGCGTGCGTGCGTGTGTGCGTGCGTGCGTGCGTGTGCGTGTGTGTGTGTGTGTGTGTGTGGCTTCTCTCCTCTTCGTCTTCCAAGCGTTTTACCAGGTGAACAAGAAACATCTTGGAAAGGAGCTGGTTCTGGAAAAGCCAGATTGAGTCTTCTGTTTTTTGTTTTTTTTTTTTTTAGTCTGGCTTCTGTTTTTTTTTTTTTGTTTTCTCTCTCTCAACTGGATTGTGTCACAGAATGGAACATGGTTGCTGCTGCTGAGTGAAAGAGATGGCCACCATTACACATAGGTTTAAAGACATGTAAGAGTGAAGAGCTGAGCTGTGTTACTCTCTCTCTCTCTCTCTCTCTCTCTCTCTCCTCTATCTCCTCTCTCTCTCTCTCTCTCTTTGACTATGTACATATGCAGTTGGAACTCACTGAGAAACAGTTTTCATTGAAAAAGAATGTATATGTTCCATTCACTAATTTTTTTGCAAGGCTTTGATCTGTTATGTTGCAAAATAAAAGTTAGGATAATCCCCCTCCCTCTCTCTGTGTCTCTGTGTCTCTGTCTCTGTCTGTCTCTCTGTCTGTCTGTCTCTCTCTTCTCTCTCTC
>JADBJO010011329.1:50296-55296 GCA_016801955.1 Conus betulinus | reverse complement strand
CTAATTTCGCGCTAACTTGTTACGTTTTCGATCAATATTAAAATGTTATCTATATTCATACCCCTTCATACGGTGCTTTAGCCTTAATGAACAAAATTTTGTCCTCTTTTGCTCTGCCCCCACCCCCCCCCGCCCCCCCCCCTCTCTCTCTGTGCTGAGAGAGAGACAGACAGACAGTGAGACAGAGGCACAGAGAGACAGAGAGACAAAGATAGAGAGGTGAAGGTCACTTCAGTCATCACGCTTATCTGAATATCACGTCAGCTTAAACTTGACTCTTCGCCTGCCATAGACACATCGGTTGCCGGTTTTTGACGTAAAATCAGAGAGAAGCGTATGTCTAACAAACGTGGACGCTCAGCCAATGCAGAGATGTCCCAGAGACCAGGACAGCACAGCCAATTCCAGTAAAAGCGGTGCTCCATCAGTCAAATGATGTGAAAACACACCACTGAGAGTCCAGATGACATGGCACTGGAATATTCATGTGCTGGCACGCTCGGCCGAACTTTGTTGATTTTGTGGTACATTAAGGCCCTAGAAAGAGGGGGGGGGGGGAGAGGTCAGTCAAGCTGCTTGGCCTTTCGCAAGCTTGAAATGCGTTGCGCATATTGAAGGCATTCCTAACTTCCTGTTGATCCCACTGGGGGTGGCTGTCTGCCTCCTGTTCACGGGGCTGGCTGACTGTTGGCGCGACACTGCCCCGGCTGATAGTGTCAAACTGTCACAAGGTTGATGCCCTCGCACTGGGGCAACGCGCCGGGAAAGGCTAGACGCATGCAGCGGGCCAGCTTCCCTTGACAGCGAACAAGAAGAAGAAGAAGAAGCTGGCAGAGCAGCAGCCCTGCCAATGGAACAATAACTGCCCTATGGCGCATGGGGGACGCCAGCGCCTGAAAGTCAGAGGCTGGTGACCTGTGCGACTGAATGGGACTCTGACGAAGGGGACTAACCGCGCGGTATCGAGCGAGAGACTTGTCCCTTTCCTTTTTGGTGTATTTTTAAGGCAAAAGTAAAAAGACATAAGCAAACGAAAACAAAAACAAAAACCACAAAACCCAATAAAAAAAACACACACACACACGAAAACAAAAACGTGTGTGATAATGTCTCAGCCTGATCAGCCTCGGAGTAGGAAAGTGGATGATCATAGAAGTCACGCAAAACACACGACATCCCAAAACATTTCTGTTCAGAGATGTCGCACGCTGTTCATGGCCTTTTTGTTCAAATTCTACCTGGGATGGCATGGAATTCCGCACAGTCGTTGGCATAAAAAACACACTCGTTGATTCGCTTAATCCTGACACCGATGATCAATTTTAATGATGGCGATTTGGAAGAAAGGCTGTTAATTATCTTCATTTCCATGTTTAATCAGACCATTTGTCATTGTACATTATCATCACAAGGCTAAATCAACTCTACAGCTAAATCGCAGGAAAGCTCTCTCTCTCTCTCTCTCCGCTCTCTCTGGGTCTCTCTCTGTCCTCTCTCTCTCTCTCTCTCTCTCTCTCTCCGGGTCTACCTATCCTCTCTCCTCTCTCTCTCTCTCCTCTCTCTCTACTGAAATACTTACGATAGGCTTGAAGAAGTAAACACATGTAACCGTAAAAGCAAAGAACCTTTTTTTTAGAGTCTTTACAGTGCACGATAACGCGTTCAGTGCTAGTGGAATAAATGCGACATAATAGAACACGATACAGTGCAATGCAACATAAACAACACAAACAAATCACCCATCACAACACACACACAACACAACACAACACAGACAACAACACAACACAACACAACACAACACAACACAACACAACACAACACACAACACAACACAGTATTCCACACAAACGAAATGTGGCTCGGTACTACCCGCTCTATTGAGTCCGGTCCAATTGAGCTCATTTGAATTCATCTCGTCCTAATCTCATCGATCCAAGCAATTCCAATCCAATACTTTCCCATCAGAACAGTCAGATTTCAGATAATGTGCAGCTGCCGCTGGAGCGGCTCTATTCTGACAGTGAAGGTTATGAAATTCTCCCAAGTATAATCCGATTTATTGAAGTCACTCCACTCCACCCCATTTCTACTCCAAGCCGATCCAATCCACGCCACTGTATGCTCAAGTCCATTGTGTTCCAGTTCATTCTATTTGCAATCTTCTCGAGTTTTAGTCAACCCACCCTTCTCTAAACCAATCTACACTCATTCGGACCGCACCACCCCAATCCAGTCCACCCTAAATGCTTGAATTCTACACCATTCCACACCCATTCCCCAGTCTGCTCTCATCCAGAAACTCCAGTCTAGTCCCCACTAACACAGCAACTCCTCCACGGCAGTCCCCCCCCCCCCCCCCCCCCCCCCCCCCCCCCCCCCCTCATCACGCACTAATCCCGTCCCTCCACTTCAACATATTCCACCCTAATTAGTTCCATTTCGGTCAGGTCAACTCTGATCCAGTCAATTTCAATTTAGCTCCCTCCACTCCTGAGTCCAGTGCGACCACTTTTCGACCTACGTGTCCTAATTCGCCCCCAGCCACCGTGGAGATTCTGCACCTTCAACGAGCGGCGGGACCCGACGAGAGAAGAGCAATGAGATGACTTAACCATCTTCTCTTCTTTCAATCAACTGCTTACTGACGCGCAGCGGCATCGGCCAAGATGAACACTACCCCCCCCCCCAACCAAACCTCCTCCCTTTTGTCCCAACCCCTCCTCCCTAAAACGGCCGACATGAACGTCTTGGGCTCCTGTTTCTTCATTCAGTTTCCTAGACCTCTGCCGTGTGTTTAAATACATCTGCCTCCTTCTGCTCCGCCAGCGATTTCAGCGGCCTGGGTGAATAGATATGCCGCCGTCCACGGCTAGAGCTTCTTCTTAAGTCTGAAAAGGTTCTCCTTCAACATCACGTCTGAAGACCAGGATTTCTATTTCATGCTTGCAGGTCAAGGTAGACAGGACACGAAGCTGCCCCAACATCGTTTGGAAAGCATCTGCACCCAGCATGCAGCAGAGTTGAAGGAGATAAGAAGCTTGTAAAAATCCACCAGATGAGCAAGAACAGTGTGGTTATCAGGCCAAGACCACTGGGATGGATGTTTTTTGAAGACCAGCTGATTCCTTCTGATCAAATTACCACCCAAACCGAATGTGACAGGGTTCTTCGCCTTTTCCGTCGTTTACTTCGTTAGGTGTTCACTATGGACCGTCTCCTGGACGAGAGCTGTTGTTGTGATCCTTTTCAGAGGCTCCAGAGTATTGTGAAGTTTGGACTTCTCAGGACATTGGAGTTGTTCACCACCTACCTGCCTGTCGCAGCATCACGCTGTGGGTAGCTTTTATGATGATGCGGTCTGCTATGCTGTAGGTCCTGGTCCTTGATCATAGAGACACTCGCCTGACTGTCCGATGCAGGTGATGTCGTAGGCGATCGCGTCTAGCTTCTAGCTGACAGATATTCACCTGCTTCTCTCGTACCAGCAGATCATAGCTGTCTTTTGGCCTGCAGGCAGAGAGACACAATATGCATTTGTTTGCAATATGCATGACTTACTGCATTCAGATGGTGAATAAAAGTGAAGATGAATATTCTGGAATTAAATACATGCAAGCAGGTCGCTCATTCTGGAAAAAAATACATGCAAACATACATGCAAACAGGTCATTCATTCTGTCACAGCTGTTTTTTTGTGTCTCTTGCTGTTATCTATGTCTGACTAACTGGGACATCTCCTCTCTCTCTCCTCTCTCTCTCTCTCTCTCTCTCTCTCATCTCCCTCTCTCTCTCTCTCTCTCTCCTCTCTCTCTCTCTCGCACCCACTCTCTCTGTGCCTCTCTCTCTCTCTCTCACGCACACACACACACACACACACCACACACACACACACACACACACACACACACACACCACTCTTTCTCTCTTTATTCTCACACCACACATCTGTCATCTGGTCTTCCTCTTGTTTTCTTTATTCTCACTCTGCTCATTCAGTCTGTCTGTCTGTTGTCTCCCCTCTCTCTGTCTCTCTCCTGTCTTTGTCTCTGTCTTCTGTTCTGTCTCTGTCTTTCTGTCTGTCTGCTTCTGTCTATCTATCTATCTCTATCTATCTATCTATCTATCTATCTATCTATCTCTGTCTGTCTGTCTCTCGCGCTCTCTCTCACTCCCTCCTCTTTATGTCTTTCTCTCGCTCTGCCTGTCAGTCTGTTTGTCCCCCCCCCCCCTTCTCTCTCTCTCTCCCTCTCCTCTCTCCTCTCTCTCTCTCCTCTCTCTCTTTCTCTCTGCCTCTCTCCCTCTGTCTCTGTCTATCTGTTTGTCTGTTCTGTGTGTCTGTCTCTGTCCATCTGTCTGTCTGCCTCTGCATGCCGAATCGGACTCTATATAACCAAACATCCTTTACCTTGCATTGCTGGTCCTGAAGAGAAATAAGAAACGAACCTGTCTGGCGCAAAATGAAACAATAAGCTTTGTTTGTGTCCAAGAAACGGAAAGCTGCTAACCAAAACAAACAACAAACAAAACAAAACAAACAACACAAACAAACAAAAAAACTGCTGGCAGCCACAGAGCAATGCTGCCTCTCCTGCGATTCCTGAAAGGTTAGCCAGAATACAGATGGCCCCGGAAGAAAGGTCCTGGTTTTGCAGTCAGTTAGAACACCACCACCACCTGACGCTGGTGGTCCTCTTCTAATTGGTGGCTGGAGGTAAGAACCGGAAGAGAAGAAGAGAGAGAGGAGGAAGGTGGACGAGGACGAAGAGGGGGAGTAAGAGGAGAATCATGTATCCTCTCTTCCACACTGTCGTTTCCCTTCACCTTCTGTCTTCCTTTCGTCTTCCTCATCCGCGTCTTCTCTCTTTTCATAAAGTCCTTGTTTTCCTGTTCGTCCTTCGGCCTCTGTCCTTTTGATTTCACATTCTTCCCATTTCTGTCCTCTCTCTCTCTCTCTCTCCGTCTCTCTCATATCTCGCTCTCTCTCTCTCCTCTCTCTC
>JADBJO010011329.1:42500-50185 GCA_016801955.1 Conus betulinus | reverse complement strand
CTCTCTCCATATTTTAAGCCAAAATGTGCTTCTAGCAACCACCGCCTGTAACTCGCTTGCTTGGTTTGCTGAGCAAAAAATAAAAATTAATAAAACAAACAACAGCGCTCTATTAGTGTCACCCTGTCTAGTGGAAAATGAAACAATAAGCTTTATTTGCAAGAAGCTGCGCAGTCAGCCAGCTATAAGAACCCAGCTGGCAGCCCACAGAGCAATGCCACGAGGCCTGTAGACAACACATCAGACCAGAGATTGTCCCCAGAGAAAATGTCCTGATTTTCCTTTCAATTATAACAGGACCACTTGACGCTGGGCGCGGAGGGGTGGGGTGGTGAGTGGGTGGAGGGGGGTGGGTGGTGGGGGGGTGGGGGTCTCTTCTAATTGGTGGGCAGAGGACAGACCCGGAAGAGGAAGAAGAGGGTTAAGAAGCGAGGTGGTGAAGGAAGAGGAAAAACGCAGGATATGAGGAGGAGGGGGGAACAATCTATCTCCTCTACCCTAACTATTGTTTACTTTCTCGTTCACTTTTCTTCCCTGCACACACACGCAAGCACGCACGCACACACACACACGCACGCACGTACGCAACGCACGCACGCACGACACGAACGCACGACGCACGCACGCACACAGGCATACTCATAACCCATATATAAACACAAGCACCCATGCACACGGCGTGCGCCCACATATAACTGGCACCACACACACCACACACACACACACACACACACACCACCACACACACACAGAGGGGGATGAGAGGAGCGAGAGAGAGAGTGAGAGAGGAGGAGAGAGAGGAGAGAGAGAGAGAGCGAGAGAGAGGAGAGAGGAGAGAGAGAGAGAGACCCCGTTCCCATTATACCCATGCACACATACACTCACACACACACACACACACACACACCACACACACCACACACACCACACATACCACACACACACACACACACACACACACACACCACGCACGCACCACGGCACGCACGCACGCACACACGCACGCCCGCACGCACGCCCCGCACGCCCGCACGGCACTGCCACACCATATGTCCATACATATGGTCTATATTACATTAGCGCAGCCAATATTACGTAGGAACCTAACTTTCTGACCAGAAACGTTGGGCTAATGAGTAGGTCAGCAATCTGCAAGGCACGTAGCCATGAGACTCTGTACTGTTTACTGTCTTCATTTTTCTTTCTTCTCTTCATCCCTGTCTTCTCTTTTATTTTGTCATACAGTCTTGTCGTTTGGGTCTCTGCCTTAGATTGCACTTGTTTCATTTTCTTTCTCTCTTTCTCTCTATGCCTTTTTTGGCTGGCTGTCTGTCCATCTGCCTCTATTGGTTTGTTTGTCTCCCTCCGTGTTTCTGTATGTCTGTCTGTGTGCCTGTCTGTTTGTCTTTCTGTCTGTCTGTCTGTGTCTCTTTCCTCACTCTCTCTACTCTCTGTCTCTGTCTCTCTCTACTGTCTGTCTGTCTGTCTGTCTGTCTGTCTTCTCTCTCTCTGTCTCTCTCCGCTCTCTCTCTCTCTCTCTCCTCTCTCTCTCTCTCTCTCTCTCTCTGCATTTACCGTCCAAAATGGAACATATTTAATGTAACTTCCCGTGCCTCCTTTTCTTGCGTTGGTGGTCTCGAAGGAAAAATAAAAAGTGAACCGTTTTTAGAGTGTCGCCCTGTCTCGCGGGAAATGAAAGAATAAGCTTCATTAGTACTCAAAAACAGCAAGCAACTCTAAAAAATATGCTGGGCTGCCACAGAGGCAATGCCGTGACACCTACAGACTAGCCAGATCACAGATGGCCCGGAAGTAAAGTCCTGAATTTTGCTGTCAGTTACAACAGGACCACCTGACACTGGAGGTCTTGTTCTCATTGGTGGCTGAGGGGGAAAGAACCCGAATAGTAAAAAGAGGGAAGAAAGAAAGAGGTGGAGGAACACAAAGAGGAGGAGTAGTAAGAGAGAGGAAGAAAGATGTGTCTCCTCGTCACACTACTTTCTCTTTCAGCTTCTTTTTTTGTCCCCCTTTCCTAGCCCCTAGGCCCATGTCTTCTCTCCTTTCATGAAGTCTTTTCCTATCTTCTGTCTCTGTCGTTGATTTCATTTGTTTCCCTTTCTGTCCATATCCTTTCTCTCTATCCTATCTCTCGTCCTGTCTCTTTTGGGTCTGTCTGGCCTTCCACAGTCTTAAATAACTGTGGCTGTCTGTAAGTCTCTCTCCTCTGTCTCTCTCTCTCTCTCTCTCTCTCTCTCTCCCCTCTCTCCTCTCCTCTCTCTCTCTCCTCTCCTCTGTCTCTCTCTCTCTCTATTCTCTCTCCCTCTCTGTCTCTCTCTCTCTCTGTCTCTCTCCTCTCCTGTCTCTCCTCTCTCTCTCTCTCTCTCTCCTCTTTCTCTCTCTTCTCCTCTCTCTCTCTCTCTCTCTCTTGTATTCATCGGCCGAAAATGGTACTACCTCTTAAAAAAAACTTCCGTAACTACTTTTCGGGCTTAGCAGGTTTAGCACTTTAGAAGGAAAACAAAAAAGCAAAACCGGCTTACGGGTTTTAAGACAGTCGTCTTGTCTCGCCGAAGGGGAAAATAAAAAAAAAAGCTGATTCATTAGTACTCAACAACACAGCAAGCAACTCTAAAAAAAAAAAAACTGTGCTGGCTGCCACAGAGCAATGCCGCGCGACGCCTGAAGCTTAACCAGACCAGAGATGGTTTGATTTTTGCTGTCAATTACAACAGGACCACCTGCACACTGGGGATCCTCTTCTAATTGGTGGCTGGAGAGGATAGATCCGGAAGAAGAAACGGAGGAGGAGGGGAGGAGGAGGAGGAGGGAGGAGGAGGAGGCGGAAGAGGAGGTTTTTTAGAGGAGAAGGATAAATCGGTGTTTATTCTATTCCACGAGTTTTCCTTCGCTTTCTCTCTTTCTTCCTTCCCTTCACCCAAAGTCTTGTCTCTTTTCATAAAGTCTTGCTTTCTTTTCTTCTGCCTCTGTCTTTGATTTCAATGCTTCCCATTTCCATCCAACTATCTCTCTCCTCTCCTCTCTCTCTCTCTCCTCTCGCTCTCTCTCTCTCTCTCTCTCTCTCTCTCTCTCTCTCTCTCCGCTTGCCTCTTTTGGTCTATCTATCTTCCATTGTCTCTCTCTTTGTCTTTGTCGTAAGTTGTTTCTATGTTTCTGTCTGTCTTCTGTCTGCCTGTCTCAATATCTATCAGCCAGAATGGACTTTATTTAACAAAGCCTCCTGTAACTCCTTTCCTTCCGTTGCTGATCCAGAAGGGGAAAAAAAAACCAGCTCCGAGGGTGTCATTGTGTCTATTGGAAGATGAACCAACAAGCTTGATTTGAATTAAAGAGACAGCGGCTCAAGAGGATACCACTGGCGGCCACGTAATGCTCGCATACCAACAAGCCCAGAGATGGTACCTGGAAGAGAGAGAGGTCCTGATTTTTCCTGTCAATTATAACCGGACCAACTGAAAGTTGGGATCCTTTTCTGATCGGTGGTGGGAAAGAAGATGTTGGGGGCATAAAAAGAAGAGAAAAAATAAGAGAAAGACCTGTACGAGAAAGAAAAGGATATAAAAGGAAAAGCAGGGAATCCGTCGTCTCTGTCCCACCCCCCCATCTGCACAGCATCTTCCATCTTACACCTCACGCATATCTTTCTCTCTTTTCATGTATGTTTGTACTTTTTCTTTCTCTCTTTTTCATATTCCTGGAGTCTTTTTCTGCATCTTTGTTGCCCCCCATCTCTCCCTCTCTCTTCTCTCTCTTTCCCTGTCTCTCTGTCTCTGTCTTTTTTTTCTCTCTCTCTGTCTCTCTCTATCTGTCTCTCTCTCTCCCCCCTGCTCTCTGTCTGTCTCCCCTTATCTATTTTCTCTCTTTTCTTGTCTTACTTTGTCTTTCTTTCCCATCTCTAACCTCTTTCTGCGTGTGTACTGTAATGCTTCTTATAAGTCAGTTTTGTCTCCATGCTGATGTCCCTATATCTGCGCGTTTGTAAGTCGCTATCTATTTCTCTGTGTCCTTTCGTAGTCTCTGTACCTCTGTCTCGTTCTGTCTGTCTGTCTGTCCCGTCTGTCCGTCTCTCTCTCTCTCTCTCTCTTCTCTCTCTCTCTCTGTCTGTCTGTCTCTCTCTCTCTCTCTCTCTCTCACTCTCTCCTCTCTCCTCCTCTCTTTCTTTCTCACAGGAAAATAAAGGACGACTGCTCGAAGGGGTATCGCACGCTGTCCATTTTAGATAGACAGACAAGAGATGGCTCCGAAAGGACGTCCTGGTTTTCCTGTCAATTATAACAGAAACCAGACATCCGCCGTTGGGAGTCCTGTCCTAAATCGGTGGCATGAGAGAAGACCCCTGAGACAGGAAAAAAGGAGGAAAAGAGCAGGAAACACCCAGTGGGGGGCGAAGAGGAGGAAGAGAGGAGGAGGAGGAGGAGGAGGAGGAGGAAGAGGAGAGGATGAGAGGAAGGAGGAGGAGGAGGGAGGAGATTCCCGCTTCCGCCCACCTCTTTTTTCCTCCCCACCACTTTTCCCACCCCTTCTCTTCTTTCCTTTCCTTTATGCTATTCACCTATGTCTTCCCCGTGTTCATAAAGATTTGCCCTTTCTCTGTGTCCGTCTTTCATGTCGCTTGCTTGGGACCTGTGCCTGCTTTTGTCTCTTACCCCATCCACTTCCCTTTCCATTTTCCATCTCTTTCTTCTCCCTCCTGCTTTGTCGCTCCATCTGTCTGTCTGTCTAGCTCTTTCCCTCCCTCCCTCCCCCTCTCTCTCTCTCTCTCTCCTCTCTCTCTCTCTCTCTCTCCTCTTCTCTCTCTCTCTCTCTCTCTCTCCTCTCTTTATATCTCTGTTTCTGTCGGTGACGAGAAGAAAGAAGAAGAAGAAGGAGAAAACAACAAACACAACAAGAACAACAAACAAGAACAACAACAACAAACAACAACAACAAGAGGAAAGAAAGCCGAAAGAAGAACAAGAAAGAACACGAACAATAACAAAAGGAAAATGAAGGAGGAGGAGGAGGATGAGGAGGTAGACGAGGAGGAGGTAAGGAAGGGAGAGGGGCAGAAGGAGGCTAAGAAGACTAGCAAAAAAAAAAAAAAAAAAAAAACGACGAGACACGAGACGAGCAGCTCTAAAAACACCAGTGCTGGTTACAGAGCCAGACCTCAATGTATTGGCTGGCTGTTGCCGCTAGCCAGACCACGGATGGCCCCGGACAGATGGTCCTAACTTTCCTGTCAATTATAACCAGGCCACCTGACACTGGGGGGGACCTCTTCTAATTGGTGGCAGGAAAGGAGACCCAGAGGAAGAACAGAAGAAGGAAGGAGAACAGAGGAGGAGGAGGAGGAGGAGTAGAAGGCTTGTGAAGGGCAAAAGAGAGAAGGAAGGAGGGGGGGGGGGCAGTGAAAGAGATGATTCTGATGGAAAATGGAGAAGGGGAAACTTGCTCTAGATCAAAAGAGAGAGCAGTTGGGGGACAGGCCATAAAGAGGGGGAGAGAACACTAAGGTGAAACAAGCTACACAGAGGAAACTTGCAATCCCAGTTTGATTGATGCTAAAAGACCCACACATGCATAAACTCACACACACACACACACACACACACACACACACACACACACACACACACACACACACACACACACACACACACACAAACACACACACACACACACACCACACACACACACACACACACACACACACACACACACACACACACATACACACATCAAATTGAAAACGTAATACCACCAAACTAAGGCTGTGAATTGCAAATCTGATGGTGACTCGTAGAGATGCTAAACAGGAATACTTAAATCTTGTCCGTGGTGTCTGCTTCAGCCATTCTTCAGACAAGCATATGAAAATGAAAGTCTCTCTTGTATGTCGTCAAGACCCTGTAAATATCAGTAAAACGTTTACAAAAGCGTAAATGTTCAAAACAAAACAAACCAAAACAAACAAACAAAAACTACAACAAAAAAAAAGAAAACCGCTATGGACAGCCGTCTTTGTGTAATTAAACGTTTACTAACGTCCTCAAGGAAAACTGAGACTGCAAAGTACTTTTTACTTCATGCGAATGAACATCTTAAACTCAGAAAAATTAACATCATCTCAGAGTATGCGGATCTTATGTATCTTATGTTCTGTTCACGTATTTACATTTTGGCTGATGTATGTGATGTTCAATTACCATTCGAAAGGAGTTAATACTGGTCAATGAATAAATTTCTCTTAGTCTCTCTCTCTCTCTCTCTCTCTCTCTCTCTCTCTCTCTCTCTCTCTCTCTCTCTCCTCTCTCTCTCTCTCTCTCTCTCTCTCTCTCTGTCTCTGTGAGTGTGGAAGAAAACTAAGGAGCAAACTGCTCTAAGAGTGTCAGACTCGTCTATTGGAAGATGAAACAATAAGCTTTATTTGTATCAAAGATGCAGCGTGCAAGTCACATAATATCCCTGGTGGCCGCAGAGCGATTCGACAATGCCTGTAGAGTAGACGGATAAAGAGAGCCCCGACGAAAGGTCCTGATTTTCCTGTCCATTATAACCAGACCACACTGACACTGGGGACTCTTGTTCTAATTGGTGGCATCAGAGAAGACCTGGGACAGGAAGAAGAGGAGAAGAGCAGCAAGACCTAGTGGGGCGAAGAAGAGAAAAAAGGAGTAGGAGGAGGAGAAATCCCTCTCCTTCATCTCTCCACTTTTCACTGCTCTTAACTTTCATTCTGTTCCTCAACCATCTCTTCCCTTATTCCATTAAGTCCTGATCTTCCTCTGACTCTGTCTTTCGTTTCGCACTCTTCTCTTCCTCTCTCTCTCTCTCTCTCTCTCTCTCTCTCTCTCTCTCTCTCCTCTCTCTCTCTCTCTCCTCTCTCTCTCTCTCTCTCTCTCTCTCTCTCTCGCCGGCACGCGCGCGCGTTGTAATACAGTGCTTACTCTTACCTCTGTATTGTATTGTACTGTATGTCCTGTAAGGCACGGAGAAGAAGAAGAAGAAGAAGAAAAGAAGAAGAAGAAGAAGAAGAAGAAGAAAGAAGACAGAAGACGGGATAAAAAGAGGCGGAGGAGGAGGAGATGGAGGAGGAGGAGAAGGAGGAGGTGAAAGAGAAGGAGGATGAGGATGGAGGGCGAGACAAAGATGTATTAAAAGGGAAACAAACAGTCCCCCCAAAAAAATCCACTGCCAGCCACAGCGCATAGACGCAATACGTTGTCTGCCTGGCTGGAATAGCCAGCCGGCCTGAAAATGGCCGTGGAAGGAAGGCCCTAATATTTCTGTCATTTATGACCAGAGACCACCTGACACTGGCAACCCTCATTTAATTGCTGGCAGGAGAAAACAAAACCCGAGAGGGTGGAGGAAGAGGACGAAGAGTCTCTCTGTATTCCTCGTCAGCACTGTTCTCTCTTCAATAACGCCTCTTCTTGCTTTCTATATTCTGGTCGTTCTTCTTTCTGTCTGTCTTTGTTTCCATCTCTGTCGTTCTCTCTGCCGTGTTCTCTCGCTGTGTCTATCTATCTTTGTCCTCCCCGTCTCTGACTGTCTCTCTGGGTGCATGTGCATTTCTGTATCTGCCCCTGACTCAATCTGTCTGTCTGTCTTCGAGTGTGTGTGTGTGTGTGTGTGTGTGTGTGTGTGTGTGTGGTGTGTGTGTGTGTGTGTGTGTGTGTGTG
>JADBJO010011329.1:27500-37500 GCA_016801955.1 Conus betulinus | reverse complement strand
AAGACTATCTGCCACACACCACACACACACACACACACACACACACACACACACACACAGAGAGAGAGAGAGGGGGACGGAGAGGAGGAGGGAGAGAGGAGAGGAGGACGCGAGAAGAGAGAGAGAGAGGAGAGGTAGAGCGCTACGCAAAGATTGGACCAAATAAGTAAAGTCAGACAATCAATGAACCGGTAGAAAACGATTTTATTTGTGTTGGATCCAAACTTGTATACTTCCCTGCGGTTGCTTTTTCTCTCCTTTTTCTCCTCCCCCCCTTTTTTTTTCTCTGTCCTTTTTGTCCTGCGCAAAAATGACGCGTGCTAATCCGCAGACGAGCCAAAGGCAACACACAGCATTGTTAAAGGAAATGAAACTAATCATTGCCGGTGGACATAGACAAGAGGATGGATTGATCAGAGAGAGAGAGAGAGAGAGAGAGAGAGAGAGACAGACAGACAGACAGAGATAGAGAGAGAGAGAGAGAGAGACAGACAGACAGACAGACAGACAGAGACGCAGTGGTAGGGTGTAGGGGCAGGCTATTTGTAAAGAGGGAGAACGTATACTACGCAAAGCAAAAAAAAAAAAAAAAAAAATAGTATGACAGTTTTTGAAATACATCGGTGACAAAAACGGTAGTCAGACTACGGGACTAAGATTTTTGTTTTTTCTCGTGAAATTCGACGATAAGTATTCATTTTTAAAAATAATTAAGATCATTAGTTCATATTCGTGTCCCCCCCCCCCCCCCCTTCTTTTTCTGTTTAACTATGTTTATCATTCGTTTTCCCTTTTTGTCTTCTGTCTTCCTTTCTTTCTTTCTTCCTTCATTATTATTGTTTTCCTTGCTTCTTTCCTCTCTTTGCTCTCTCCTCAGTTTTTTTTCTCTTGTTTTGTTTTTCCTCCTCTTTTTTTCATATCCCCATGTCTTTCTTTTCTGTTTTCAGTTTCTTTTGGCTCTTTCCCTCCTTCCTTCTTTCTTTCTTTCCATCATTCCTTTTCTTTCTGTTTGTCTGTCTTCTTCTCCTTTTTTCCTATGTTTTCTTTTCCATTATTTCTTTTATTATTTTTCGTTCTTTTCCTCTTTCTTTTTGTTCTGCTTGTTTTTTTTTTTTTTTCTTTTCTTTCTGCATTATCTAGGTCTGTTTATTTAGTTATTGTTAATTTTTTCGACTTTTTTCTTCAAATTACGTTTTCTGTTTACTTTTTCTACCCGACATCCTTTAAGTCGGTCTTGTCTGTATGTCTGTCTCCTCAGTGGTTTCTTCTTTTATTGATACATCTTTTTCCTGTCTGCTGCTTGCCATAACACGTAGATTTAGTCTGTAGACAAGCCTGGAGCAAAAAGGCGCTCTTCTTAAATTGTTCCTCTTTGTGGAAACAGAATTATCTTAAACCCGACGGCCGGACGACTTGAGCAGTGTAGAAGACAGAAGAAATAGGAGTAAGGAAGGGGAGAAAGCGAGAACAGCACAACACACACACACATATAATATATATATATATATATATATATATATATATATATATTTCTATATATATATATGTGTGTGTGTGTGTGGTGTATCGAACAATTAAGTAGTGGGGGAAAAACATGTGCAGGTTAACAATTCTTCCCATCATTATAGTTAATGACCTGGCAAAGATCTAAATTGAGAGGAAAAAAAAAATTGAAGATGAAGTAAATGGGAAAATGTATATCATAAATATGAAAACACCCTTTCACTAGCTGCGTGAGAAAAACTATCGCAATCCCTCTCGAAGGCAGAATGTATGGGCCTGTATCGCCTGCCTCCGAGGCCTTTCGTCCGCTGGATCATCGGACCAGGCGGGAGGACACGGCTGATTGTGTCTGTGCTCTTGGCGTCAGATAGAGACACAACCCACAGTCCATAATTTCTGTGGTGTTCCGACCGCTAAGGGTTCGAAAAAGAATGCGTAAGAGCACACAGCAGCCAGCGAAAGGTAGTAGAATTAAACAAAACGAGAGTGTGGAGAGGAAAAAAAGTTGTTGAAAACTAAAAAAAACATTACGCAAACAGTATAAATGTAAGGGACAGTCTTTGAGCCTATGCTTGAGGATCCATTTAAGGATGCAAGGGAGATCAAAAGATATGGAACAGTCTGAGTGGTCAGGTCTGCTGTTCAATTAAACCAAGCATTGTCAGTGGCTAAGAATTGTGCAGAACAACCTTTCCTTGGATCTCCGTAAGAGATGCAAATCACCCCTGATTGACCAAAACAATATAATGCTGAACAATTAAGTAGTGGGGGGGAAAACAAGTGCAGGTTTAACAATTCTTCCATCATTATAGTAATGACTATGTATGACTTCCATCATTATAGTAATGACTAATATTATATATATATATATATATATATCTAGATATATATAGTATATAATATATATATATAAAGAATACCACTAAAATGCCTAATAAAATTCCCGTAAAATGCTCGACCCCTTGGGGAAGCAACATCTGTTGAGCCAGCGCTCAAGAAACAGACCTGTCGATTTTAAAACTTCTTCCTTTTTACCATTCTATTTTTAAAGGCAAAACAGATATATATATATATATATATATATATATATATATATATATATATATATATATATATATATAGTATATATTTGTTAAAAAAGATGATAAAAGGAAGTTATCATCCTTTTTAACAGATGTTGCCTCCCCAAGGGGTTGAGCACTTTCAGATTTTTTATTAGGCGTTTGTTTACCAGTATTTTTGCTATCTATATAGATATATATAATATATATATATATATATCGATATAATATATATATATTATTTATATATGTAAAACAACCTGAAAACCGAACCAACACGGGGCAGCCAATCCGCACGTGCAAACAGTGACATTTAGGCCATATAACACCGGCAGTAGGCGACCCAAACCATCCTGAGGAGAGCCAGCGCTCGAAACAGACCTGTTGATTTTAAACTACTTCCTTTTACCATCCTATTTTTAACAGATGTTGCTCCCCAAGGGGTTGGGCACTTTAAGAATTTTTATTAGGCATTTATAGTGTTATTCTCTCTCTCTGCTCCTCTCCTCTCGCGTCCTCTCATCTTCTCTCTCTCCGGTCTTCTCTGCACGGGACCCTCCCTCCCTCTATCTCTAACTCTCGATCTCTCTCCTATCTATATATATCACCCATATATATATGCGACGGGCTATAATATATATATATATACATATTATATGTAAGGGCTCTCTATGTCCTCGTTAATAACATCTATCGTCGTAACTCTATTCTTACTCCTCGTTCCCATGCGTTGTACTGCTAAACTCCCTTTGCCACGCACCTGCTGAATGCCGTTTTTAATCCAAAGACTGGTCCGCAACAGACGAGAAGGTGGAAAATCTGATAACCACACAACAAAAAAAAAGGCAAACAAAAACAACACACAACAACAACAACAACAGCAACAACAAAAACGTTTCTGCTGCTGGATTTGCAAAGCTTATGGTGGCGAAAAGAACAGACAGGATTTGAGGAAAATAAAATATTTGTGAAGTAATGTTCATTTTGGTAATATAACTAGTATTCTAGCTGGGGTCCAGTTCTTCTTCAACTTCTGTGCAGCCCTTTTTGGACACGTGAACGTATTGCAAGTCCAAAGGACGGTGAGAGAGCTGTCCAGCAACGCGATGGTAGGTAGAGTGGTTGAAAAAAATAACAATAGCAACACCACCACCACCAACAACAACACAACAACAGACAGACAGCAGACACACAGACCAACAGACGACACACAGACACACAGCCACACAGACCCGACACACAGACACAGAGACAGAAGAGAGGGAGAGGAGAGAGATGTGAGTGAGGAGAGAGGAAGAAGAGAGAGGAGAGAGAGTTGAGAGGGATAGGAGAGAGGGAGAGAGGAGAGAGAGGAGAGGGTGGAGAGAGAGAGAGGAATAGGAGTTGGAATGGGAGGGAAGAAGCGAATGGGAAAGAAAGGGAATGGAAATGGAGGTCGAGAATTATGAGACAAACATTCATTTATGTACGGACGTATAATGTTTGCATGTATGTTCGCATGCATGATTATCTCAATCTGTCTCTATTCACCTGTCTGTGTGTTTGTTCGTCAAGCACCGTCCGGGCAACTTTTATTTTGCATTTCCCTTCTTGAAGGAAAAAAAAAAAAAACAGCAACAACTAAACATCAAAGATGAAAGGGTTACGACGCGCTTGAATCTATTCATCTCTCTCCCCATTCCTATGAACTACTCCTGCTAATCATCCCCCTATATCCTTCTGCACGGCTTCTGAATGCCATTCCTCAATCCAGAGAGTCGCCACAGCGGACGACAAGATGAAAAAAAAACCTCCATCCTGGCGATTGCTAAAACCTTTTTTCATAGAAAGAAGCAGACGCAGTATAAAAGAAGAAAAAAAAAGTTTGTGAGTTAATGTTCAATTTTACAGGATGTTCCTAGCATTCTGGGTGCCTGAAGTCTGGCCGTTCTCTTTCAATTTTTTTTTTCTTTTCAAGATTGTGTTGTGGACTTGTGGATATTTTGGAGATCTAAAGGACGGAGCAAAAAAAGCTGTGCGGAAAATAAATAGTATCTGGGTTGAGTGGGTGAATGCGGGTGAGCTGTTTAGGTTGGGATGGGTTGGTGGGGATGGGATGAATTAAGGTGAGGGGTCAGGTTTCGTAGAGAAGTACGCGTTTTTTTCATTGTGCAGGATAGTTTGTTGATAGGGTCCATTGGCAGGTAAAAGCTGCACGAATGGCTACAAAAAGAGTATTTTATGTACATAATCCATATGCCACGGAAAAATATATGATAATGATCAATAACAAATGAAAAATATACATTGATCAATAACACTAACAAGAATTATAATGGATAGATGATAATAAACGACAAGTGATAATAATGATAATAATAATGACGACGACGACGGCGACGACGACGACGACGACGACGGACGACGACGACGACGACGATTGGATGATGTATGATGAATGATGATGATGCTTTGAAGACGAGGAGGAGGAGTAACACGTAGCCACAACAAAGAGAGAGTGATACCTGAAAGAGAGACAGATAGACATACAGGGCAGACAGGCAGAGAGAGAGAGAGAGGAGAGAGAGAGAAGAGAGAGAGAGAGAGATAGAGAGAGGAGAGAGAGAGAGAGAGAGCGTAGACGAGGAGGCAGTAAAGAGAAACAGAAGACCTGAGGCTCCTCTCTCTCTCTCCCCTCCTCTCTCCCTCTCACCTCTTCTCCCCCCTCCCTCATCCTCTCCTTCCCCTCTCTTCTTCTGAATCCACCAATGGACCCAGTCCCCTCCTCCGACTCCCCGTGGGTTGGGTGCCCCCTCCCTCAGTCGCCCTCACTCTCCTCTCTCTCGCATCCTGGAGGTCCCCCTCCTCCCCTGCGGCGTAATTCCCCCCCCTGTCTCTGGTCCGTCGCTCCTCTCACCATCCCCATTCTCATCTCTCCGTCCATCCCTCCTTCTCTTCACCCCCCCTCCCCTCCCCCCCCCCCCTCCACTCTCACTCCCTTAAGCTCCCTCCCCCTCTCACCTCTCTCCCCTCTCTCCTCTTCCTCCCCATCTCTCGCCCCCCCCCTCCCTCTCCATTCTCCTCCCCTCCCCAACTCACCCAAAAACAAAAAAACTCTCATCGGGGCTCCCAAAAACCTCAAGGCCCCCCCAATCTCTCGAATGCACTCCGTCTCCGCTCTCTCTCTCTCTACTCCTCCTCCTCGATCGCTCCGCTCCTCTCGCCAGCCTCTCATCACCTGCTCCCCTACCCCAGCCGGACCCCCGTTCAATCCACCCTCTCCTCATTCCTGCTTCTCTCCCTTCAAGACTCATCCCCAAACATCCCTCACCCTCTCTCAGACATCTCGGCACCTCTCTCTCATCCCCCCTCTCCCAGATCACTGCATACAAAACAAAACCTCCCCACAGCGCGAGACTGCAATAATGAGCCTAATTAAAGCCTGTAATCCGTTTCGATTTGGTGCGAGCCGTGCTCTGAAAGCTGCCGGTCTCATTTCATTCGCCCAGTTGCAAGTCACAGCAAGAAACTCTAAGACATCCCACTTCTCTCCAAGTAAAGTCGAGGCAGACGAATTTGTCTGGCAATGCAACACGTAAAAACAATATGAAAGTATTAAAGCCCACTTTGTTGTAAAGAAAAAAAAAAAGACAGGGTGCCCCTTACATAACAGGCCTACGAAATGAATATTAATATATTTTCTCTAAAAATATTTTTGAAAATAGTAATAACAAATATATGCTAACTGAAGCAGATAGGCAAAAACTTGTAAAATCTGTTCTTCGATTGTACAGAAGATTCACATAGAATTTTAAAATATTTTCATGCCAAATGATCCATTGAAGTATGACTGGAGAAGATATTCCCTTGTTGTGATAGCGCTAACTATTCTTAAAAGCAACCTGATGATGGTAAAAATCGAACGAAAGCACACAACAGAAATGACAGATACATATCTAAACAATCCAAATATCCAGCATATAAGAACAAGGATCGGTGTCGTCTGGATATGACGGACTGAAGATTTCCCGTGCAGAAAATTACAAGTCCGAATTAGGCTGTCGCTATGATGAAAGCAAAGATACAATCTTTTCTTGTATTTTCCATGATTTGGTTTTAAAATGTCTTTGCTGTATTAAAAAAAAAGAGAGAGTGACGTCAGAGACAAAGAGGCAGCAACAAAGCAGAGGGGGGGAGGGAGGGAGGGACGGTGAAATACAGAGAGAGAGGGAGAGAGAGAGAGAGAGAGAGAGAGAGAGAGAGAGAGAAAGAAAGAAAGAGAGGAGAGAGAGAGAGAGAGAGAGAGAGAGAGGAGAGAGAGAGAGAGAGAGAGAGAGAGAGAGAGAGAGAGAGAGAGAGAGAGAGACCGCAGACAGACAGACAGACAGAGAGCGTTACTGCCGATGTTGATTCTTTTGCTGCAGCCAAATATAAGAAGGAGGAGAAGGACGAGGAGGAGTGGAGAAGAAAGAGAAGGTGGAGGGGGGATGTGGACGAGGACAACATAATCGTTACCGTCAATCACTAATAGGTCTGTTCTGACTGGGCGCCGTGGCAAAGTGGTTAGCATCGCGGACTTCCAGCTGGGAGGTCGTGGGTTCGATTCCCATCAGAGTCATGTGGGATTTTTCTGCCCCAACCGGCTCCTATGCAGAGCTGAGTTTGCTACGGGCTCAGTTGTGAAGACCGGGACCACGCAGTCGAGTTTCATCCCACTTAATGGATGCGTCTCTGAGAGTGTTGCTCAAATTTCCTGACCAACACTGCAGGTGTCTGTATCTCTCTCGGGCCTGGTTGACGCTGGGATATATTATGAAAGGAAGTGTAGAGTACAGCCTTGTCATGCAGTCTCAGACCGGAATGGAAATCCGTAGCTTCATCTTCATCATTCTCATTCTCATCGATTAGCGTGAAAAAAGTATCAAATTCTGTGGCCCTTCATGCCTTGCTCCCACGTGACCTCAGTTTGGATGTCCTCACCATGTTTTTTTGGCCTTGGTTTGATTCTGTCGGGGTCACCGACATCGGCAAGTCCATGGCGGCAGTCGTTGGGCGGACGTAGAGGCGCCCTCTGGAGGGAGAACTCACTCACTCGCCGGCTCCACGACTAAGCAACTAGTGTCGTCAGTAGGGGGCTTAGTAGGTGAAGTCCTGCGTATGTTGGATCAGAACAGGCGCCACTGAACACCACCGACGTGACTCGGCAGCAGTGCAGTGTCTCCTCCGGTGGGTTGCCTTTTGACGATTTGACACCAACTGCTCCCTGTGGATTGCCGGTGCCAGGGCTGCAGTGGGACTGACCAGGCTGTGGATGTGGACGGGGTGTCGGAATTCAGCGGCGTGGGTGCACTGCCTCTGAGGTGGCACAGAAGATGGGACGGCAAAAAAAAAAAAAAGGCCTTCTCTGCTCTTTCACTTACCCTGCTATCCAGGTTAGCCACCCAATGACTTTCGCCATAGCATTATCTCATCAAACCTGCTTCCAGGTGACTATCATTTTGTTATCTTGTGATCGACTTGACCCAACCCCTTCCGTTCAAGGTCTTTCTCAGGGGAATCGTCTTCTCTTCTGTCTGCCGCTTCCGAACTGGATGACGGGTATGGATACAATTCAGAAAACAGAGAACATTTGAGATGAAAGGAACACAGGGATGAAGAGGGTACAGTGAAGAATTGATGAGAGATTAGGGGAGGGGTGTGTGTGTGTGTGTGTGTGTGTGTGTGTGTGTGTGTGTGTGTGTGTGTGTGTGTGTGGTGTGGGTGTATGTCGGGGGGGGGGGGGGGGGGGGGGGTTGGGGGTTGTATTACTTTTAAAAACGTGGATTTACATGAACAAAATTATACAAAAATGAAGACAGTACGGAGCTTACAAAGAAGAGACAGGACGGAGAGAAAGTAACCTGAGAGAGAGAGAGAGAGAGAGAGAGAGAGAGAGAGAGAGGGAGATATATATATATATATATATATATATATATATAGAGAGAGAGAGAGAGAGAGAGAGAGAGAGAGAGAGAGAGAGAGAGGAATAAATGAGACACTAAGTCAGAGGAGGAGGGGGGGGGGGGGGGGGAAGCGACAAGGAGGAACGAGGAATGTACGGATAAAAGACATTCCGAGAGGAAACTTCTGTGAACGAAAACTTAACCGCAGGGCATGCGAACACGTAACACAAGTGTCCCACAGAACAAAAATAAAAGAACAACATCAATCCTTTCCCTTGCTGACGTCCTCACACATTCCCAACATGATCAGCTGTAATTCTGGTTTTACATGTACAAGGCTCCTACCTTATGCTGCGAGATCAGCTGAACACAAAACAAGCCGTCTCATAATACGTAAGACCGAGAGTAGACTCTCATGAAAGCTTAAAACTCCATCGAGAGCCGAAGTTACATGTATTATGCCATTTTCTTCCATATTTTACTTTGCTGTTAATCCAATTCCTTCGGGAAGCTTCCACATGATGGAAAAGGCCGGAATCATCCGAGAAAAGCCGAATGCGACCGGGCTTCTCTGCCCGCGAGACATAACGAGAATATCACGATACGCGTTAATGGAATCAATGTACAATTTGTAAAAGAAGGAACTAAAACGCGATTTAGAATGAGCATGGCCACACAATGAATGTCAAATGAGAAGGAGTTCTTTCTTGTGCCGTGAAAGTCAAGCAATTATGAGTACTTGACATAATGGCCTTAAAAAGAGACATTTAAAAGAAAAGAAAAAAAACTGAGTTTACTGGTGCCAGTGACAAATTTTGTGATCTTGGAATTGCGGTTTCTTGTCTTGGCAAGCAGATCACAAAGATCTCAAAGTTCCTTTTTTTTAGACATCATTTAACATACAGGAAAACGATTGCAAAGGCAATACATAGGTACATAATTTCAGTGATATGTCATGTGTTAGTGTCTCGTATTGTAATATTGGGGATTTCATGAATTGTGTAAGATTTTGCAGTTCAAGAATCATTTTCCAAATGTTATGAATGTTAAGTAAATCAACTAGCAAAATAACGTCTGTTGAATAATTGCAGACATCGTCAAAAATGAGTTTAAACACTACCCGTTCCACTTGGGTTTTTTTTTGTACAGAAACATACTAACAGTGGCTTTGTCCCTTTCACATGCTTTGAATGTTGTATTCATCAAACAAACTTAACTATTCATTTGAGAGAGAGAGAGAGAGAGAGAGAGAGAGAGAGAGAGAGAGAGAGAGAGAGAGGGGACATACAGAACAAAGGCTGGGGGGGGGGGGGGGGGCGAAGGGGGATGGGGGGTAAAGGGTCATGACATCCATGTGTGCATGAATACAGTATGATTACGTGTGTATATAGTCATTCATATGCGCCTGTCTGGTTTTTTTTTTCTCAGTTATCCAAATCACTATGAACAAACTATGTTTTATTATCTATTTTTTTGGCAACGGAATAGGAACAAAATATAACGGACACCAAAGGT
>JADBJO010011329.1:20000-22500 GCA_016801955.1 Conus betulinus | reverse complement strand
TCCAAAAGGTGTTAGAAGTCTTTTATTCCATTTAGCTAGAATGCTTTTAATCTGCAGAAGCTTATTGTCAAAATTAAGATCGACAATACTATCAATATTGGTAGAAAATTTGATCCCAAGTACGGTAAAAATCCCAGGATCCCAACAAAAGTTCTTATCCCTCATATATCTTATGGAGGAGTTTTTTCATGCTGCCAATCCAAATTATGTTTGTTTTTTCATGATTTATCTTTAGACCCGACATTAATGTGAATTGTTCTAGTAATCTAACTGCTTCTCGGAAAGACATTTCACTTCCGTCTAAATAAACAGTTGTGTCATCTGCAAACTGCGACAATAGATGCTTCTTGCCATTTATAGTTAATCCTTTAATTTGAGTATTCTTACGCATTAATAAGGACAAAATTTCAGCACACAAAAGATATAAATAAGGAGATAGAGGATCTCCCTGGCGGACTCCCCTGGATATTTTAAAGAAGGGCGTGTAATTCCCATTAACGGAGACACAGGTTGTTATATCATTATAAAAAGCCTTTATCCATCTTTTTTATATGGGGTCCAAAGTTAAAAAAATCCAAAACTTTATCTATAAATCTCCATGATACCGAGTCAAAGGCTTTCTCAAAGTCTACTGTAAGAATCTGGCCCGGGATATCTCTGTTTTTCAGTAATTAACAACACATCATAAAGCAGCCGAATATTTTCACCAATGTATCTTCCTTTTAAAAAACCGGTTTTGATCTTTATTAATTAGTTTATGTAACATAGGTTGAGTCTATTAGCGATGGATGATGAAGCTATCTTGTATGCAGTATTCAGCAAAGAACTGGGCGCCAGTTTTTTTTAGAAGCTGTTTCGGTTTGTTATCTTTTGGTATCATAGAAATTATACCTAACCAACCGCTGAGTAACCGACATCTGTCCTGATGAGAATCCGGAATTCAATGAGCGGACCAAGAAAATACCAATGTCACGAAAAAAGAATTTATAAAACTCGGTAGTAAAGCCGTCACTTCCGGGGCTTTTATTGTTTTTCATTTCTTTTCAGAGCAGCATGTGCCTCAGCATACGTAATCTCCCCTTCCAGATATTCTTTATCTGCTTCGTCAAGTTTCGGAGCATCAAAAATAAGGTTATCTAAATCAACATCATGACTCTCCCTCTCTCTGTACAGGCTTTCATAAAAAGCTTGTGTTTCTTTTAGGATACCCCTGTCATCAAATATAGTCTCACCATCATTGTTTTGTACATAATATATTGTTTTATCAATGAAGTTCCTTTTTTCCAAGTTACAAAAATACCTGCTTGTCTTTTCGCCCGTCCCGTAGCCACAAGGCTCTTGATCTTACCAGCATTCCTTCAAGCCTTTTATTTCTTATTTCTTCCAAGTTTTTTTTTTTTTCTCTTGAGAGTATATCAGAGCAGAGCATCTAAGTTATTTTCTATTTCGTTAATATCTTTTAATAATTGTTTTTTCTTGTCTGTGTTCTTCTTTCTTCTTATATGCACCATATGAAATAGTTTTCCCTCGAATTTCCATAAGGAGAGTTTCAAAGAACAGTTGATCGTTTATTTGAAACTGTATACTTTCGTCAGGAATGTTACCTAAATTGTCAAAATCAAAACCAGAATGGCATATTGTCTTTTGATATCATTAACTAGTTGCTTCACAATGTTTATATATTCCTTATCTTTTAAAAGGGAGTTATTAAATTTCCAGTATTGCTTATCTCTTTTTCTCAAATTACCTTTTAACTCAAGGGAGACCATGGAGTGATCAGATCGATATCCAGAAGTTATTTCAACCCCTCTAGTTTCAACGAGTAAAGAATCCGATATCAAGAAGTAATCCAGTCTGCTCTGTTGTACCGAATTGAATCTTCTCCAGGTGTAACCTCTCTTTTCTGGATAAAGATGTCTCCACACGTCCACTAAATCAAAAAATCCCATCATGTCAATAATAGTATTGCGACTTCGTGGGCGATTTATATAACTACTATAATTTCTGGCGTCTAACTTGGGATCAAGTACAACATTCCAATCTCCACCTATAATTATATTTTCATTACCCATATTTTCCAGAAGATCACAAATATGCTCAAAGAGCTGGAAATAATCTCTGTTACTACTTCCATATAAATTGACGAGAGAGATTCTCTTGTTTCTAAACTCGATATCTAACACTAAATAGCATCCCTCTGGGTCTCTGGTTATATTATGTAATTTATATTCAAAATTGTTATTAAACAGCACAGCTACCCCCCGTTTTTATTAGTCTCTTTACCAGATAAGTAGCAGTCATAACCCCAACAAGCTCTTATAATTTTTCGGACTCAAACTTCCAGTGAGTCTCCTGTAAAATGTATATATTACCTTTTTGTTGCCTTAAAAAATCAAAAACGTCTTTTCTTTTCTTGTGATCACCTAGGCCATTACAATTGTAGGAATATATTTTAAAAAGAGTATGTTCTGATTCAGTCATGGTAAGATCGGTAAGTATA